>ML776550.1:983022-1004575 GCA_009831015.1 Picea engelmannii
CAATATCAAGAGATATTTGAACTCTCCATCCTTGCCCCTTCCTTCCACCCAAGAATATATGAGAGATAATAAAACTTTACATTAAATCATCACCATCAACCAATCATCACACATAACTTGATAATGCTTCCTGAGACTTATTCAATATCTACAATTCTCCAATTATTGGAGTACTCTGATCCTGTAGATAATATTACTCAATGTATTCTCTGAAACTCCTCCAATTTTCACTCCTTGAATCCTCCCCAAAAAAAGGTTATAGAAAGAATGGTAGACTTTCTTCAATTCTGGCCTATTCAAGAGAGTGAACTTGCACAGAATGCCTTGCACTCAATAATTAACATATAATTCTAAAAATCGCACACAAGAAAATAAAGTTTGTACTCTTTCCAATTAAATTTGTCCCACTTCATTTGTATTATCGATGAATAAGTTATGACTATTTTACCCGGAACACCTGTTTATTGACTAGCTTCACGACTGGTCACAAACCCTATCTTCCACAGAGTGTATCTCCATAATTATAGAGAATCAAGAGCTGAAATTTTTACCAGAGGTACCTTGATATGTCTTCTCAATACCATAGAGATTTCACCATATGAATCATTCTATAAACAAAGTTATAGCAAAAATGGTAAGATGACCTGAAAATAACATACCTTAGAACACATCGCCAAAACACTTCATCCTCCCTTGAAATCCAGCTTTCTTTTCTTCTTATTTCCTCTGAAATTCGACTTGTATCAAATGAATTTATAATGATGTTTATTTATACCATTTATGTCACTTCCTTTTAACATTAGGGCCTACCTGACACTTTCTTATTTTGTAATTCTTTTCTTTAATTATCTTTAGGGCCTACATGTACTTCCTTCTTCAATTCACTTTGTCATATTCAAAAATTCATTTCTCCTCAACCATGAGGATCCACGTGAAGTGCCACATACCACCAGAAACAACATGATGTATACTATCCATCCATGGGTGTTCTATCTGCATGTACATTTTCCTTCATATCCAAATACCTTCATCAATCTTGTGGTCCAAAACCCATGACTAGGGTTGACATCAATGACAACAACCAATCTTCCAACAAGGACCCCATGGTATTTTAGAACCATATGTCACTTAGAGTCTTTGATACCTGGCTTAGTGCACATGGTATGGAAGGTATTTGTGAACTCTGACACCGTTTGGTCCCTCTCCTGATGCAATATGGTCCATCTTGTGTACTTGTCTTCATAGTTTCTAACAGGATAATATTGTTCCTTGATGTCATTCATAAAAGAGTCCCAAGTGGGCTCCTCCCCAAATATTCCATACAACTCTATGGAATTTATTCATAGTAAGTCTCCCACCAATGCTTGACATGGGGGACTTCCCTAAGGACTGCAAAGTTGACCTTTTCCCTATCGAACAAATTGTGGACAGAGAAATAACCTTCTAGTATATTTAACCACTTTTCCAAAGTATCCATGTCTATCTGACCTTAAAATATGGGAATATCAAAATTAAATTGTACCTTGAAGGGGGACGCACATACAAAGTTTCTTCTTGAAAAAGATGCCTTTGTTGTTGTTGACAACCCCTGAAGGATTTGGGAAAAATGATCCATCATCTTGTTCCTCTGTTTCGTGAGGAATTCCGCAAGCAATAACTTAATAGGATCTCCATCAACAATATATTTGAGTTTTCTTGCTTTTATAGATTAGAAGATAGTTTTCTTTCTTTCATAGATTAGAAGATAGTTTTCTTTCTTTCATAGATTAGAAGATAGTTTTCTTTCTTCATATATTAGAAGATAGTTTCCTTGCTTTTGTAGGATAGATAGTCTTTTTACTTTGGTAGCTTAAGGAATAATTTGCTTATCATAGATTAAAGATTAGTTGTTAATTCCTCTTACTTTCAATTTAGTAGATTTCCTCTCTTAAATTAGAAGTAGTTGTGAAGTTTAATTTAAGAATAGAGTTCACTTGTTTCTTAGATTAATTAGTTTCTTATTGATTAGTTTACCAACTGTATAAGTTATCCTAGGTTAGTTAGTTGTTTACTTTCTTTGATAGGGTAGTTGCTTGTTCATTTTCTTGCTTTGATAAGGTAGTTGCTTATTGAATTTGAGTAGGTTAATTAAAGTAATTTGTTGTTTTTATTGCCTATTAGATAGATAGTTTGCTTTTGCTCATTGTTATGATTAAGTTAGTTTTCTTTAAGTAGGGTTTTCATTTTATTTCTTAGAACTATCCATTGATCCTTTGTTCAAAGGTTACTTAGGGTACATAGTTTGAGTTTCTTAGTAGGGTTTGCTCATGAATAGTTTTTTTTTTTAATATATTATCCCTTAGATAGGCAATTCCTTAGTTAGACTATACTACTACCAACTCTTTTACCACGGCATATATATTGCTACAACTCTAAGTTTACTTACCCCAAGTTGACAATTTAATTAAGGGTTTTTAGTGTGTTTTTAGTGCATATAGAACACCCATAATTTTTGGTGCACGTGGGGTCTCTCACCTTTGGGATCTTAGAGGAATCCATAGTTGCAACCACGAAGCTTCTAAGAGTGGGAGATAAATGGTTTAAAAACTGCCAGTCATTGTGCTCAAGCTATAACAGGGTTTTTAAACCATAATTCCATAACATCTCTGGAGCTAAAGGATACTCCAAGAAGTGGATAAAAGAGGAATTGATGAACCCTCTCATAGTCATCACCAGGTTGATCACATGTGAAGGTAGATATTTGATCCAGGTGGATATTGGTGGCCACCCACCTATTCCACTTGGACCCCCACCATTGCTTCTTTCAGTTTTTTAGTTTTCGCACAGTTTACTATTTTTAGCAGTTTTTCGGGTCCTGAACTTCTGGAGCCGTTTTGAGGCCCTACACGACGTTTTTTGGGGTATGTTGCGGTTGCAAAATTTCATCATGAAATTTTGTGCAAAATGTTGTAGTCCTCGGATAGATATTTCCAATGGGCTATCATACGCCTAAAACGGAGATCGTATGCAAAAGTTACGACCCCGAGAAGTTGATGTACCAACTTACCCAAACGGGGCCCACATGACTTTTGGCGCTTCATCTCCCAGGGTTAGGTTTTTGGATGTATAGGACTTTTGGAATTCTCGTTTATTGTAAAAAGGCCTTCAGAGCCTCATTGTAATAATCTTCTCACAGATGTGAGTAGCGGCCACATCTCTTCTCAGAGATAAGCTACCAGCGCCCTAGCTAGTTTATTTCCATTCTGTCTGTAAGCATATTTCAGTCATTTGTTATTAATGAAATGAAGTATTATTTCCGCTGCATCTCTATGTTTATGTGTATTTCTATATTTCGTTGTGTTCCTACATAAATCCAGATCAGTGGTATTCCTCCCCCCTTAGGATGCAATGGTCCCCATTGCATTGAGTTCCTCCATGAGATGAGAAAAATTCTACTGAAATTTGTGCCTGGTGAGCCATTTTCCTTGGTGAAGGAGTTGGCCTGCTTTGACAACTCGATATAGCGGTATCATTTGTTTTCGGGTGTGCTTGATCTGTGTAGCCATGATCTGATCAGTTCTGGCTTGTTCCATGCAGTCTAGATTTAACTCTGTTGGTGTGATTTGTTCTGCCATGTTGGATGTGTCTAGTAGAGGTGGAAAGTAGGGCCGAAGGCGGTCCACATTGAACACTGGGTGCAGACCAAGGAATGGTGGAATGCTGAGCTCAAAGGAATTTTCCCCTACAGCCTTGGTGAGGGTGTATGACCCATATTGAAGTGGACGAAGCTTGCGGTGGGGTCCAGCGAGGTGCTCCTTTTGCAAATGCAGCCACACTTTGTCACCAACTTCGAAGTTGTGTGGCACCCGATGTTGATCATGTCATTGCTTGTACTTAGCATTGGCTCTGTCCAAGATGTCATGAACCTGTTGGCAGATGTGTTGAATGTGCTCAATGAAGATGTTTTCCTTATCCACCTCAGACTGGACATGAGTTGAATCTTCCTGAGTAGCCACAAATGGCATGGCTATGTCAATGGGACATAGTAGTTGGAATCCCAAGCCCACTTGAAAGGGGTTGTGGCTAGTTGAGCTATGGAGAGCCCGGTTGTAGCTATGTTTTACATAGGGGAGGCTCTCATCCCATGTGCGTGGATGCTTTGAATTGTACATGCGCAGAATGTGTACGATCATCCAGTTGATGACCTCTGTCTAGCCATCAGTTTGCGGATGGAAAGCTGTGGACTTGGTGAGCTTGGTGTCCAACATCGACCAGAGGCTGGACCAAAATGTACCGAGGAACCTACTGTCCCAATCTAAGATGATAGACTGTGGGATCCCAAAGTGTACCCACACTCATTCAAAGAAGAGTTTAGCAGTGGCTTCTGCTGTGATATTCTTCTTGCAGGCCATCATAATGGACATCTTTGAGAATCGGTCGACGACCACAAAAACACAGTCATTTCCATGTTTAGTAGAAGTAAGGCCCGACATGTAATCCATAGAGATGGATTACCAAGGTCGACTGGGGGTAGGAAGCAGAGTATAGAGGCCTTGCTTCTTGATGGTCAGTTTGTCAATGGCACAAGCAGTGCAGGACTTGATGTACTTCCCGACATCTTGTCGAAGGTTCGGCCAATAGAAATACTTTTGCAGTATTGCCACAGTTTTCTCGACCCCAAAATGCACAATGAATTGACTGTAGTGCACCTCCCAAATCATCTTGGCACGCTCACTTGAAGGAACACAAAGGTGTCCCAAGTGACAAAGAAGGGCATCCTGGAGGTGAAAATTGGGAACTTGCTTACCCTCCAAGAGTGTATTGTATGTGTGGCCGAATTCTGGATCACTTGTGTAGAGAAGTGGCCAATCGGAAGTCTCGTGCCCACAAGAGTTGAGCACGGTGGTTAGCACCACGATGGGTGGTCGACTGAGGCAGTCTGCAACATTATTGGTGCTGCCCTTTTTGTACTTAATGTTCAAATAAAATTGTTGCAGGTATGTGGACCACTTCTGATGGCGATCCTTCTGCAACTTCCCTTGTGTTTGTATGAACTGCAGGGTTCGGTGGTCTGTGTGGATGATCGTTTCCTTTCCCAAAATGTAATGCTTCCATTGTCGACAATCCTGCACAATGGAATACATTTATTTTTCATAAGTGGGATACTTCCGGACTGTGTCGGAGAGTGTCTCACTGTGATATGCGACTGAATGCCCATGTTGAGTAAGGACTGCCCCAATAGCATAGTTAGAGGCATCTGTCTCGATCTCAAATGGTTGTTGCAAGTCTGGTAATGTGAGCACTGGTGCAGAGCAGAGGTGATGTTTCAACTCCCCGAACACCTTCTGTTGAGATTCATACCAAAAGAATTTTGCTTTAGCTCCTCCCTTGGTGACTTGACTCAAGGGCCAAGTGATATGAGAGAATCCCAACACAAACCTACGGTAGAAATTGGCAAGACCTAAAAAGATGCGAAGCTCTGTTAGGGTGGTTGGGGTTGGACAATCCCGAATGACTTGGATCTTTGCTGGATCCACATGCACCCCCCGCTCATCAATAATGTATCCCAGATACTGAACCTGGGTTATGCCAAAAGTATATTTCTCCAAATTGGCACACAACTTATGTTGCCGCAGTGTTTCGAGGACCTGTCGGATATGGTGGAGGTGCTCTTCCCAAGTATGGCTAAAGATCAGAATGTCATCCAAGTACACCACGACAAATGAGTTGGTGAATGACCTCAAGATGTCTTCCATTAGCCTCATGAAGGTTGCAGGGTCATTCGTCAACCTGAAAGGCATGACCAACCATTCGAAAAGGCCCTCCTTGGATTTGAATGCAGTCTTCCACACATCAGAGGGTTCGATTGGTACCTGGTGATACCCAGACTTCAAGTTGATCTTGCTGAAATATTTTGCCCGCTTGAGTTGGTCCAAAAGGTCATCAATCCATGGGATCGGGTACCTATTCCAAACAGTGATCTTGTTCAGTGCCCGATAGTCAATGCAGAGTCTCCAAGTCCCATCCTTTTTCTGCACCAATACGATCGGGCTCCCACAGGGTGATGAACTCGGCCGGATGTGACCTTTCTGCAACAGCTCCTGAATCTGCCTCTTGATTTCATCATTCTCTAGGACAGAGTGTCGGTAGATGGGTCCATTGGGCAGCGGTGCACCTAGGGTCAGATCGATGGGGTGCTTGACCTGGCAGTGTAGAGGCACCCCTACGAGGGAGGTGAAGATGTCCTCATACTCCTCCACGACCTTAGCCATCTATTTTTTTCGTGCAGTGGGGTCTTGTATGGAGGTCATGGCCACAGTATTACGCTTTCCCTGAGGGTGAATCATCAGGAAAACAAATTTCCTAGTTTTGGAAATGAGCTTACTGCATTGTTTTGCAGTAACCAAAGAGATGGTGGTAGGTGGTGCTATCTCTGGTATCTTGTATAACTTATTGCCCAAAGTGATAATAATAGCACGAAGCCTGGACTGATACACATCATGTCGCTTCCACAAGTATGGTTGGCCTAATAATACATTAGAAACATCAAGAGGAGCAATGTCACATAATACCTCATCCATGAAGGGTTTGATGTTGTAGGGAAGGCAACATTGTCGACTAACACAGAGGTCCCTTCCTTGGTGCAACCACCTGATGGTGTATGGTTGTGGGTGTGTTGTGGTCGGCAAGCCCAACTGCTTCATGACCTCTACCGAGATGAGGTTCTTCTGGATCCTACTGTCGACAATGAACTGCAATGAGGAACCCTTTACCCACATCTTGGAATGGAAGAGACACTCTGCCTCCTCTGGATCTTCTGGTTCCTCCTTCTGGATCTTTGTGGTGGCAACGGTGGCGTTGGGCTCCGCATCGATAATCTGCTTCCCCCTATCATTCCCCTTATCAGGTTCTGATTTAGAGTCAGAGCATGCATCTGATTCAAAAGCCTTCAACTTGGCTACCAGTGACTGCTTGGTTTGACACTCACTTGTGTTGTGAGTGGAGCTCTTATGGAACTCACACCACTTCCTCGTGTCCTTTTTTGGCTTCGTGGTGTTGTTCTTTGCTTGTGGCTTTGGCGGGTTGTCCTGGTATACCCTGCCTTGGCTTGGTCCTTTGTTTTGTGGTTTGGGAGTACCTTTCCTGTGCTTCTGATTTGCAGACCCAAAGTCTCGCTTCTTCTATTTGAACTTCTGCTCAATCTTGGCAGCATATCGGTATGCCACACCAAGTGAGGAGATGTTGAGGAAATCCATTTCCTCCTGAATGTATCTTTGCAGACAACTGCGGTACTTTAACACCAAATGTTTCTCTGAATCTTTGATACCCAACTTTGTGCGTAGGGTATGAAATAGATTCGTCATCTCATGCACATCTTGGTCCCTTTGCTGCCGCAACGTAGTCCATTGTATGTATTTGTCCTCATAGCTCCCCACAGGACAATATTGTTCCTTGATGGTGTCTCGGAAAGAATTCCAAGTGGGTGTGGCTGAGAACAAAGAGGGTTCTCCCTCCCCCTCTCACTCCGAGTAGGTTTCCCACCAGTCCTTGACATGGGGGGCGGCTTTGAGGAGTGCGAAAATAATCTTTTCTCGGTCGGAAAAGTCATGAACCAAGAAATATCCTTCTAACAGATTCAACCATCTATCTATGACATCTACATCTATTTGTCCATCAAATATGGGAATGTCAAAGTTTACTTGTACCTTAAAAGGAGTGGCACCTCTAGAGTGGTTGTTGGATGTCGATGCACCGCCAGTCGGAATCCATTGAAGAATCTGGGCAAAGTTGTCCATCATCGCATTCCTTTGTTTCTCGAGGGCCTCCTCAAGCAACATTTTGATAGGATCTCATACTCCCTCATCTTTCTTTTCTTATCCCATGGGCGGTCGTCGAGGTTTGCGAGGCTGATCTTGCAAAGGTTCAACCAGATCGAGCCCCAACTCCTTATACCCCGATCTCATTGGGGACATGCAAAGAAGGATCGAGAATGAGCAGACCGCTCTTTTACCACTGATCCATATTTATGTAGGAACACAATGAAATATAGAAATACACATAAACATAGAGATGCAGTGGAAATAAGACTTCATTTCATTAATAACAAATGACTGAAATATGCTTACAGACAGAATGGAAATAAACTAGCTAGGGCACTGGTATCTTATCTCTGAGAAGAGATGTGATCACTACTCGCATCCATGAGAATATGATTACAATTAGGCTCTGAAGGCCTTTTTACAATAAACGGGAATGCCAAAAGTCCTAGACATCCAAAAACCTAACCCTAGAAGATGAAGCGCCAAAAGTCATGTGGGCCCCGTTTGGGTAAGTTGGTACATCAACTTCCCGGGGTCGTAACGTTTGCATACGATCTCCATTTTAGGCGTATGATAGCCCATTGGAAAGATCTATCCAAGGACTACAACATTTTGCACAAATTTTCATGATGAAATTTTGCGACCGCAACATACCCCAAAAAACATCGTTTAGGGCCTCAAAATGGCTCCAGAAGTTCAGGACCCGAAAAACTGGTAAAAATAGTAAACTGTGCGAAAACTAAAAAAATGAAAGAAGCAATGGTGGGGGTCCAAGTGGAATAGGTGGGTGGCCACCAATATCCACTTGGATCAATATTCCACCTTTAAAGCCTGTCATTTCATATTGTTAGCTCACTTTCCGTTCAATAAACCATTGAATTTCCCCTTTTACTTTTTAAAGAGCTTGGAGAAGATGTCCTCTCAAGTGAAGAAGAATGTAACCAACCACTGCAACAACCTCTTTCACCATGGCCTAATCAAACTCCTCGTTCTGGACGAATTAGAAAAACAGGGGTAAACTTGGGATGCATTCATTTATCAATTTGCAAACCCTCACTTGACAATCAAGACTAACAAAAAGATATTAGATCTAAAGACTATTTCTCCATCCAAACCCCACCATCTAAGGAATCCAAACCCTCCTGCACTAGCCATCTCTTTATCGGAACAAAAATCTAAGAATCTTATTGAAACCCCTACATCCTCATCGAATAAAAAGACCAAGAGTAAAGATCAAAGAAATCCTATTGTTAATCTTTAGATGCCTTTAGTATCTCTTGATCCTACACCCAAAAAGTTACAAGAAGTGATTCAACAAGACTTTCCTATAGTTCCCACAAATAGGAGAGGTGCTAATTGATTTAATAGAGGACCCTTTCGAAAGAGTACCCGAATCACAAGAGGAAAACCATATGAAAAACCCCTAACCACTTTGGACCCTATCGAAGTGTCTTCTGATCTCGAGAGTCCTCACAAAATAATTAGGGAAGTGTCAGTAGACGAATTAGAGCCTCAAAGAAAGACAAAATCAAAACCTACCTCTCCTTATCAACCCCCTATTACTCCTACCTCACCGATACCTAACCCAGATCCTAAGAATGGAAAACACTCTTCATCTTTCAAAGGATCTAACACTTCTGTTAGCGATATTTCTTGCTAAGGGGTTTAGATCTCAAAAGAACGGGTTAAAACCTACTTGTCCGAAGTTTCAGGCGATAATGCGCCCGTGATAAGCAGCAGGTACATCAGGGCGGTCCAGATTTACGCGCACAGATCGACGGCGCACAGCGAATGTCGGACCCCCCTTGCCTTTCGATCTTTAAGCAGGGGGGGGGGGTCCGAGATCGGGGGCGCAGCTCTCCGACGGTTCAGATTAGCGCGCCCAGATCAATGGTAGTAGAGAGCAGCTCAGACCCCCCCCGCCTTTCTACCTTTAAGCGGAGGGGGGGGGTCCGAGCTCCCATGTGCATCTCTCCGACGGCCAGGATCGTAGCGCCTGGATCAACGGCGCTCGTGAAGTCCCGCTTCTCTCAGTTGTCCTGTGTTTAACCAGTGTGGGCCCTCCTCCCGTCATTTCACTCTTTCTTCCACCTTTCCCCTACCGCTGTGTGTCATCCGCTCACCTCTCCTCAGTGGTCCCCGTGGCTCTCTTTCCTCTCACCGTCCACTCCTTTCCTGCCGCGTGTCCCCATCTACTTGAGTGCCCTCCGCCATGGTTCATCCTCTGTCACCTCTCCCTGTCATCATTCCCACTCCTCTCCACCCTTCCCGCGCGTTCCTCGATGACATCACACCTACCATGCACCATGACCTCTGCGCTGGCCCTCGTGTTCATCTCTCAAGATATCCAGTTACTCCAGGTGGCAGCGCGGGAAGTCGTCCGGCGCCCGAAATGCTGAGTTGGCCTGACCATTTCCAATCCCAAGAAGCAGTTATTAAAGAAGTTGGTGGTGGTTAGGCATCGTCTCCACCATAATGGGGCGTCTCGCAAAAGATTAAAAGCACGTCGATTCGCCGAATAAATTGTCAGAAAACTGATCGCATCTGCCATAAGTTGCACGACCATTCAAAGATCGCAGCTCTGTGTTTTCAGAAGCCATGCAGACGCAAAGCCTTCAATGCAGTTTCTTGGTTCCGCCGCTATGTTATTTCGAGTATATGTAGGCCTTTTTGCCATTTTTGTAGGGATCGATGGTAGAGCGAAGCTCCCAACTGTAAAGTTTCAGCAAATACTTTGGTTTCCTGGTTATGCCTCTCTGTTTGAGATTTCTTGGTTTATAACAAACAGCTCTCCTTCTTTTCCATCTTTGTTCCATCTTTTGCCCGAGGATTCACAGTAGTGCAACTTGTTGCAATAAAGGATTTGTTGTGGTGTTGTCGTGCCCTCTGGTTATCTGTATTCGGATGTAAAAGGGTTTTTCTTTCGAATGCATTTATTCTTCAATCTGTTGCATACCTGGTGTCTGTAATAGATCATTACGCTCTTCTTGCGTAAATCTTCCACCTATTTGCCTTTTACTACGACTCACTGTTTGGAGTTTATCAGGACCTCACTCTTTCATGCATGCCTGGTCTGGTTTCTGAGTTGATACGAGGTTGTTTTAAGTTTCCCTCCATTTGATCACCCTTTAAAACAAACCGTGACATTAAATCTGATGGGCTTCGGGCTTTGCTCTTGCTAGCAATCCGGGAGTGAATTCTGAAAGCCAACAACTTCCTCTGAGATAATTGATCTTGCTTCAACCATTGAGAAGCTACAAAAAGAGAATTTTCAGCTGTTGCAACAGTTGGAAGATATGAAGACTATGGACACACATCTTCACCATGATAATGCAATCCTCCAAGCAAAGGTGAATTCCCTTCAAAGGTTGGTTGATGAAATCACCAAATTCAACCACAACCTCATAGCACAATTGAAGAAACACAAGAGGCATAAGTCAAAATCTTCATGGCAAGAAGGAGAAGCTTCTAAAGTTGATCCTCCTCAGCAAGCTTAGTCATGAGGGGAAATTTATTTTTGTTTGCAGTGGGACCTACAAAATCTTAACTATGGGGGTAATGTTGGGCTTGTGATATGAATTATTTCATGACGTTAATTAGA
The DNA here is from genome assembly GCA_009831015.1 of Picea engelmannii. Classification (NCBI taxonomy): domain Eukaryota; kingdom Viridiplantae; phylum Streptophyta; class Pinopsida; order Pinales; family Pinaceae; genus Picea; species Picea engelmannii. Next base: position 994,423 of record ML776550.1, read on the forward strand.
TCTTTTTTGTCGTATATGTATATGCGTTTTTCCTGTTTTGAAGATTTTTTGAAGATCTTTTGTGTCAGATCATTATGATTCACACCAGGTATGCATAATTCATGTTTTGTGATGATTCTAAGTATAAATAAACATGCTTTTATGATTCCAAGAAACTAATTTGTGTTTTGTATGTCATAGGGAAAAATTGCAGCTTGTTTATGAATCCGACACTCCGTCCAGTACTCCATCTGACACTTAGTCTGATACTCCATCCAGCACTCCATCCGACACTCCGTCCTGCACAAAAACTATGGGTGATTTGGCAATTAGCATATTGGTGACTAACGATGGGCGAATCAAAGACATGGGTTTTGCTTGTTCTCGTGGCCTCCAGCTACTAAACTCTTGACAACTCAATTTGGATTGTTATGTTGGGCGATTATTGGCTTGCCTCATTTCTAGAAGCCACCGACAGTTAGGACATCTTAAATGTGATTTGTTGTTTTTAGAGAGGGTCGACCCTTCTAGTGGTCGACCTCTCAACTTGTAAAACTTATAAATACCACCTCGGTGGTCAAACAATTGTTAATAAGCAGAGTGTTAGAGAGACAAAGATAATTTAGCTATGTTTTCCTCTATTCATTTTGCCAAAACTGTCTAAAGACTGTGTTTTTTTTTCTAATGGTGAATTCGTGTGGTTGAAGCTCGTGGTTTTCCTTTGAAGAGTAACCACAACTTTTTGGGGGGGGGCACCAATAGTCTGGGTGAATATCCTATGAGTTTGATTATGAATTGAATAGCGTAGTTGTCTTTTCATTCATTTTTTGTACATGAATTGTCATTTTGCTTGCTTATTGTATAAATTGTTGTTTATAGCTTAATTGTTTTAGTTTCTTTTGCAAGTTATTATGAAGGATTGTGTTAGTGTGCAATGACTTTTTAGTTAGTAGGAAGTAGCTTGCAATCTTAGATACTAACCATGTGTGTAACTAGATGATAATTTAAGTTTTCTTTATGCTGAAATAGATGATAAAAACATAGTTTTTAATTCATGATTTCTTTGACAGGGTTTCGGTGGATGGATAGTCATTAGCCTTTAGTTTTAAATTCTAGTTTTCCTATATAGTTTATATTTAGCTTCATTTATTTAGTTTGTCATTTATTTTGCTCATTTTCTTACTTTTCATATGTTGAAATAGTGTTTAATTTCCGTTTTTATGAGTATTTCCTCTTTTTGCAATTTGAATTGTTAAGATAGAACTAGTTTAGTTTACTTCATGCAATTTCTTTCTTAGATCGAGGTTGCAATTTCAATTCATAGTTAATTATTGAGTTTAGTGTAGTATGAATTTGCTTCATTAGTATAGAATGCAATTGAATTTACTAGAATAGTATCTTTATATTGTTGATGATTAATGCATGATTAATAATCACATGGATATGCAGAATAGTTGATGTTGTTTCTATAATGGCTAAGTTTTCACTGGATTGTCTAATTCATACTTTTCACTTTGCTATTGAATTCAATATCGAGTTTATCCCTCTTGAATTATCTTTCATTGTTAAATGCTATCGTTATATTATAAGACACCGGAGACATAACCATCAACACTATATTTGAGTGTTCTTGCTTTCATAGATTAGAAGATAGTTTTCTTGCTTTCATAGATTAGAAGATGGTTTTCTTGTTTTGATAGATTAGAAGATAGTTTCCTTGATTTTGTAGGATAGATAGTCTTTTTTCTTTCGTAGGTTAAGGAATAATTTGCTTATCATAGATTAAATATTAGTTGTTAATTCCTCTTGCTTTCAATTTAGTAGATTTCCTCTGATAAATCAGTAGTTGTGAAGTTTAATTTAAGAATAGAGTTCACTTTTTTCTTAGCTTAATTAGTTGCTTATTCATTAGTTTACTTGTTGTAGAAGTTATTCTAGGTTAGTTAGTTGTTTAGTTTCTTTGATAGGGTAGTTGCTTGTTCATTTTCTTGCTTTGATAGGGTAGTTGCTTATTGAATTTGAGTAGGTTAATTAAAGTAGTTTGTTGTTGTTATTGCCTATTAGATATATAGTTTTCTTTTGCTCATTGTTATGATTAAGTTAGTTTCCTTTAAGTAGGGTTTTCATTTGATTTCTTGGAACTATCCATCGATCCTTTGTTCAAAGGTTACTTAGGGTACATAGTTTGAGTTTCTTAGTAGGGTTTGCTCATGAATAATTTTTTCTTGAATATATTAGCCCTTAGATAGCCAATTCCTTAGTTAGAATATACTACTACCAACTCTTTTACCATGGCATATATATTGCTACAACTCTAAGTTTACTTATCCTGGGTTGAAAATTTAATTGAGGGTTTTTAGTGTGTTTTTAGTGCATATAGAACACCCATCATTTTTTGCACACATGGGGTTTCTCACCTTTCACGTCTCAGAGGAATCCATAGTTGCAGCCACGAAGCTTCCAAGAGTGGGAGATAGATGGTTTAAAAATCACCAGTTGTTGTGCTCAAGCTATAACAGGGTTTCTAAACCATAATTCCAAAACATCTCTTGAGATAAAGGATACTCAAAGGAGTGAATAACAGAGGAAATGATGAACCCTCTCATAGTCATCACTAGGTTGATCACATGTGAAGGTAGGTATTCCACCTTTAAAGCCTATCATTTCATATTGTTAGCTCACTTTCAGTTCAATAAACCATTGAATTTCCCCTTCTACTTTTTAAAGAGCTTGGAGAAGATGTCCTCTCAAGTGAGGAAGAATGTAACCAACCCCCACCACAACCTCTTTCACCATGGCCTAATCAAACTCCTTGTTCTGGCTGAATTAGAAAAACAGGGGAAAACTTGGGATGCATTCATTTATCAATTTTCTAACCCTCACTTGACAATCAAGACTAGCAAAAATATATTAGATCTAAAGACTATTTTTCCATCCAAACCCCACTATCCAAGGACTCCAAACCCTCTTGCACCATTCATCTCTTTACTGGGACAAAAATCTAAGAAGCTTGTTGAAACCCTTGCATCCTCATTGGGTAAAAATACCAAGAGTAAAGATCAAATAAATCTTATTGTTAATCTTTAGATGCCTTCAATATCTCTTGATCCTACACCCAAAAAGATACAAGAAGTGATTTAAAAATACTTTCCTACAGTTCCCAAAAATAGGAGAGGTGCTAATTGATTTAATAGAGGACCCTTTTGAAAGAGTACCCAAAGCACAAGAGGAAAACCATATGCAAAACCCCTGACCACTTTGGACCCTATCCAAGTGTCCTCTGATCTCGAGAGTCCTCACAAAAGACTTAGGGAAGTGTCAGTAGACGAATTAGAGCTTCAAAGAAAGACAAAATCAGAATATACCTCTTCTTATCAACCCCCTATTACTCCTACCTCACCGATACCTACCCCAGATCCTAAGAATGACAAACACTCTTCATATTTCAAAGGATCTAATCCTTCCTCTGAGATAATTGATCTTGATTCAACCATTGAGAATCTACAAAAAGAGAATTTTCAGCTGTTGCAATAGTTGGAACATACGAAGACTATGGACACACATCTTCACCATGATAATGTAGTCCTCTAAGAAAAGGTGAATTCCCTTCAAAGGTTGGTTGACAAAATGACCAAATCCAACTGCAACCTCAGAGCACAATTGAAGCAACACAAGAGGCATAAGTCAAAATCTTCATGGAAAGAAGGGGAAGCTTCTAAAGAGGATCCTCCTCAGCAAGCTTAGTAATGAGGGGCAATTTCGTTTTGTTTGCAGTGGGACCTGGAAAATCTTAAGTGTGGGGGTAATGTTGTGCCTGTGATATGATTGATTTCATGACGTTAATTAGGTCCTTTTTGTCATATATGTATATGCATTTTTCTTGTTTTGAAGAGTTTTTGAAGAGCTTTTGTGTCAGATCGTTATGATTCACACCAGGTATGCATAATTCATGTTTTGTGATGATTCTAAGTATAAATCAGCATGTTTTTATGATTCCAAGAAACTAATTCATGTTTTTTATGTCATAGGGAAAAATCACAACTTGTTTATGCATCTGACACTCTGTCCAGTACTCCATCTGACACTCAGTCTGATACTCAATCCAACACTTCATTCGACACTCTGTCCTGCACAAAAACTATGGGCGATTTGGTGGTTATCATATTAGCAGCTAGCGATGGGTGAATCAAAGACATGGGTTTTTCTTGTTCTTGTGGCCTCCAGCTACTAAAATCTTGACAACTCAATTTGGGTTGTTATGTTGGGCACTTATTGGCTCGTCTCATTTCTAGAAGCCACTGACAATTAGGACATCTTAAATGTGATTTGTTGTTTTTAGAGAGGGTCGACCCTTCTAGTGGTCGACCTCTCAGCTTGTAAAACTTATAAATACCACCACAGTGGTCAGACAATCGTTAAGAAGTAGAGTGTTAGAGAGACAAAGATAATTTATCTCTGTTTTCCTATTTTCATTTTGCCAAAACTGTGTAAAGGCTGTCTTTTTGGTTTTAATGGTGAATTCTTGTTGTTGAAGCTCGTGGTTCTCCTTTGAAGAGTAACCATGACCTGTTGGGGGGACCACCAACATTCTGGGTGAATATACTATGAGTTTGATTGTGAATTGAATAGCGTAGTTGTCTTTTCATTCATTTTGTGTACATGAATTGTCATTTTGCTTGCTTATTGTATAAATTGTTGTTTATAGCTTAATTGTTTTAGTTTCTTTTGTAGGTTATTATGAAGGATTGTGTTAGTGTGCAATGAGTTTTTAGTTAGTAGGAAGAAACTTGCAAGTTTAGATACTAACCATGTGTGTAACTAGATGATAAATTAAGTTTTCTTTATGCTGAAATAGATGATAAAAACAGAGTTTTTAATTCATGATTTCTTTGACAGGGTTTCAGTGGATGGATAGTCATTAGCCTTTAGTTTTCAATTCTAGTTTGCCTATCTGGTTGCTATTTAGATTAATTTATTTAATTTGTCATTTAGTTTGCTCATTTTCTTACTTGTCATATGCTGAAATAGTGTTTAATTTATGTTTATGAGTATTTCCTCTTTTTGCAATTTGAATTATTAAGATAGAACTAGTTTAGTTTACCTCACTTCATGCAATTTCTTTCTTAGATCTAGGTTGCAATTTCAATTTATAGTTAATTATTGAGTTTAGTGTAGTATGAATTTTCTTCATTAGTATAGAATGCAATTGAATTTACTAGAATAGTATCTTTATATTGTTGATGATTAATGCATGATTAATAATCACATGGATATGTAGGATAGTTGATGTTGTTTCCATAATGGCTAAGTTCTCACTGGATTGCCTAATTCATACTTTTCACTTTGCTATTGAAGTCAATATTGAGTTTATCCCTCTTGAATTATCTTTCATTGTTAAATTCCATCGTGATATTATAAGACACCGGATACATAACCATCAACATTATATTTGAGTTTTCTTTCTTTCATAGATTAGAAGATAGTTTTCTTTCTTTCATAGATTAGAAGATAGTTTTCTTGTTTTGATATATTAGAAGATAGTTTCCTTGATTTTGTAGGATAGATAGTCTTTTTGCTTTGGTAGGTTAAGGAATAATTTGCTTATCATAGATTAAAGATTAGTTGTTAATTCCTTTTGCTTTCAATTTAGTAGATTTCCTCTCATAAATTAGAAGTAGTTGTGAATTTTAATTTAAGAATAGAGTTCACTTGTTTCTTAGCTTAATTAGTTGCTTATTTATTATTTTACTTGTTGTAGAAGTTATCTTAGGTTATTTAGTCTTTTACTTGCTTTGATAGGGTAGTTTCTTGTTCATTTTATTGCTTTGATAGGGTAGTTGCTTATTGAATTTGAGTAGGTTAATTAAAGTAGTTTTCTGTTGTTATTGCTTATTAGATAGATAGTTTTATTTTTCTCATTGTTATGATTAAGTTAGTTTTCTTTAATTAGGGTTTTCATTTTCTTTCTTAGAACTATCCATCAATCCTTTGTTCAAAGGTTACTTAGGGTACATAGTTTGAGTTTCTTAGTAGAGTTTGCTCATGAATAGTTTTTTCTTGAATAGATTAGCCCTTAGATAGCCACTTCCTTAGTTAGACTATACTACTACTAGATCTTCTACCTTAGCATATATATTGCTAGAAATCTAAGTTTACTTACCCCGGGTTGACAATTTAATTGAGGGTTTTTAGTGTGTTTTTAGTGCATATAGAACACCCATCATTTTTGGCATCGTTGTCGAGGAGTTGTCTCAAGGTAAGAAATATTTAGGAATTAGATCATTTCTAAACCTTAGCATTAGTTTGGTGGCGGGGGAACTTTAAGACGAGAGCTAATAACCTATGCATCTGCTATAGCAGGTTCCCCCAAACCCAATGGTAGTCTTTCTTTATGTTTTTGTTTACTTTCATGAATATACCTAGAGACCCAAAAGGTAGATATGTTAAATATAAATCAAATCTTTCAACTAAGGTTCTTTCCAACCTTTTTGGGGGAAGGGAAGTTCCACTTATAAGTTCTGCAGACCAATACCGAAAAACAGGATCTATCTCAACCCTAAGAGCTAAAGTAGTCTCTGAAGAGACTAAGATGGGGAGCACTATAGAACAAAAAATTGAAGCATCGGTAATATTGGGACAGGAGGCAAGACCACTTGAGCCTTTCGCGGAACCAAACAATACAACCTTTGATTTTACACCACCACCTGGAGATCCTAACTTTGAGGACATCATAGACCCCGAACATGTGAATATTTGGTTTTCTATTTCAGCCAACATAATTATCTCTCAATTTGATACAAAAGCTTTGGCACCAATAGTCTCAACTAGCTCAAGTAGAGTCCTAGACATCCAATCAGTAGGAAGACCTTTCCATCAAAGGGAAACCTTGTTCTCTTTGAAGATAAAACAACCTAGGTACTCTCTTTTTGGAAACCAAACTAGTATGGATGATCAGGGGGATCACAACAATGTAAGACACGGAGAGGAAGAAGAAGCTGGAAACCAAACCAAAACTACCTTCAGATTTCCAATTTTGGACACCACCCCAAATGTCAACATGAAAAATATTCCTCTCTCAGCACTGCCCAACTTTTACGGTAAAAACCGTGAAGATCCAGATACCTTCCTATTTGAGTTCGACATCTTGTGTAGGAGCTACAACTACCTACAAGATGCCCAGAAACTAAAACTCTTTCCTGCCACCCTCAAGGACTCTGCACTAAGATGGTTCATGGGGTTGGAAGAATCTAACATTAGGTCTTGGGAAGCCATGAAAGATATATTTCTTAATAAGTACCAAGACTACTTGTTGTAGGAAAATTTCCCCGCGAACAGGTAGATTCCCTCTTGAGAGCTAGACTCTTAACTCTAAGACAGAAGGTGCTTAACATGGACACTGACTTCCTTTTGGATCTAAACAAGCCAATGAACAAAATAGAAGGAGGAAAGCATGTACCTTATGAATGTCATTTGTCCCTGCAAGGTCCAGGATGTTCTTCGATCTTGAGCTCCTTGGTAGATCCTGCAAGACAAACAAAAGTACAAACAACTTCCTACTCTACTGAGATTAGCTAAAACATAGATCCAACTACTGTAGACAAAATTATATGGAACAAGTACAAGTTTGAAAGAAATAGGCCAAGCATTGATTATATTGATGAGAACAAAGTGTTACTTACAGCCATGGATGCAGTGCAGTAGCTTCACCAAGCTCTCTTTGTCCAAACCCTTCCTTAAATAGTCCACACACAGAATGTTGATGCTCCAAATGACATCTTCCTCATGAGATCATAAGTTAGATGCTTCACAATTCTTTCAATCTCTCCTCAATACCACTCATGAGATCATAAGTTTGGTATAATTCTCAATCTCCATTCCCCCTCCTCCATGGAAATCCCTCATTATATAAGATTTGGAGACTTAACCACCATGGATAGAATCTCTCATCAGATCCACTATGAAAGGGATCTCTAAGATATTTAGGGAGAAAATATCTCTTAAGGATTTTGGGGAGGAAATATCTCTTTAGGATTTTAAGGAGGAAATATTTCAACCATCCATGAGATACTCCACCTTCCATAAAAAATAGGAAACCGGATGTGAGGTGGATTCTCACACTTAATTACTTCATTTTTCATGAATATTAATAATAATTCATGTGCACTTGATTCTCTCACTTAATCAATTTCTTTTCCATGAATATTAATAATAATTCATGTGTACTTATTATTTTTGCCTTCATGTAATATATCCCTCCTCCATATGAACTAGGGATTGTGACATAGGTTATTCCATGGTTTCAAGGTGTATGCGACACTTATACGACACTTTACGACACTTAGGGCGAGGTACCTAGGTGTGCAAATTTCATGTGTAACAGAATGCCCCCTAAAGTGTGAGGTCAGAAGAGAGAATAATGGTCGAAACACTTTACAAATCTTTAAAGCAAGGGCATGGATGCACAGAACTTGATAGATTCTATACACAAACATCCAACAAATATTATGACATGTTTCAAACCCAAGGCAGACATACCTATGCTTGAGTGATAAAGACTTGCAAGATATGGCCGCCATAAAATACACTGCGGATCCATAATTATATTGACAAAAAGGTATAGCCACTGAAGATACATTGTGGATCTATACTCCCATGACTTGAACTAATCATAGCCACAAATAATACATAGTGGATCTACAATATGACAAGACATAGCCACGACCAATACAAAGTGGATCTATGTAACAACATATGTGTTAATGTTCAAGAGAAACTCCATTGCAAGCTAGGCAAAGTGTAAATTCTAACCTTGTACAATATCTACTGCAAACTGATATTCAGAAAAGAGCAAAAAGATACAATGGAAAATACAAACATTACACAGAGATTTTTCACCTAGAAACCCAAACCGGGAAAACCAACATATATTATATTCATACATAGTGTTACATTGTTTACAATACAATATACATATAGGAGCCAGCGACATCCAAAACCCTAACCCAATGACCTGGATTAGTCCAAAACCCTAATTCCTTAACCAGAAATAGAAAACCATCGGCAAAAAACCATGTGCCAGAAAAACCACCTAATATCATGTGGTCCCGGAAATATGTCGTCCCGGCGAAAATATGTCGGCCCGAAAAAAAAAAAAAACGGGGGCGCTGCCCCCGAACCCCTGTGTGCCCGGCGCAAACGCTTAGACACTACTACTCATGCAAAGAATATAACACATACCCAACATTATCCCACTTGTTGTTTTCTTTGCACACAGGGGATTACAGGGTTACATAGTCAACAATGCCCATGGATCCTCTACACCAAGAGAACTTCTCAGTGCTCACAGATTTTGTTAATGAATCTGCAACATTCTTCAAAGTGTCCACCTTCATCAATGATACTTTCTTTTCTTCAATCATGTCTCTCACAAAGTGATATTGAACATCAATGTGCTTTGTCTTTGAATGATAAGTAGGGTTCTTCGCTAAGAAAATTGCACTCTGACTGTCACACTCTATCCTTACAGCTTCTTGTACCAACCCAATACCTGAACACAATCTTTGTAACCATACTACTTCCTTACTTGCACAAGTGGCTTCCATGTATTCAAATTCTGTAGTTGAAAGTGCCACTACATCCTGTCTTTTGCTCATCCAGCTTATTGCTCCTCCAAACAGGTTAAACACATACCCGCTTGTACATCTCCTATGATCCAAATCTCCAGCCCAGTCTGCATCCACAAAGCCATGTATATCAACCACTCTGTCCAATCCTGATCTTCCTTCGTAGCACAATCCATAGCTAGCAGGGCCACGCAAATATCTGAAAACCCTTGTTACTATTGTCCAATGCTCCTTCCCTGGTTTTGACATATACCTGCTCAAAACTCCCACTGCATGTGCAATGTCTGGTCTAGTACAGACCATTGCATACATCAAACTGCCAATTTCACTTGCATATGGAACACGAGACATGTCCTCCTCTTCTTCATGTGTCTTGGGACACTGATCCGCAGATAATTTTACACCAATGGGAATAGGAACCTTGACCGGTTTACATTCCTACATATTAAACCTCTGCAATATTGTCTCGACATATTTTCTCTGATTTAACCAGAGTTTCCTCCTTTTTTGATCTCTTTTAATTTCCATGCCCAAAATGAAATTTGAAGCAC
>ML776550.1:1007002-1082660 GCA_009831015.1 Picea engelmannii
CTCATCCTCAAGTTATACAGCTTCTTTCTCAGGAATAGTTTATTTACCAGGGACTTAGACTGATACAACTTCCCCAACTTTTCCCATAAATCCTTGGCTGTAGCTTCCTCTGAAACATTCAGTAATACTGAATCGGAGAGACATAGCCGAATTGTGCTCTTTGCCTTCTGATCCGTCTTTTTCCAGTCATCTGCAGAAGTTCCTGTAGGTGTTGTACCTGGATCTACCGTGATCCACTGATCTCTATCCACCAAAAGATCTTCCATCTTGAGATTCCACAGCTCAAAGCTTTTCCCATTAAACTTATCGATCTCCATCTTCGAATTGCTTGTCATTTCTTTTCACCTGAAAAACAATACCGCATATCTCCCACTGTAACAAGGCTTATCACAGTCCCGAGCCAAACCCTTGACGACAAAGGCGTCCCCCTGAAGCCAATAAAGCTCTGATACCAAATGTAAATTCTAACCTTGTACAATATCTACTGCAAACTAATATTCATAAAAGAACAGAAAAGATACAATGGCAAATACAAACATTACACAAAGATTTTTCACCTGGAAACCTAAACCGAGAAAACCAGCATATATTATATTCATACATAGTGTTACATTGTTTACAATACAATATACATATAGGAGCCAGCGGCATCCAAAACCCTAACCCAATGACCTGGATTAGTCCAAAACCCTAATTCCTTAACAGGAAATAGAAAACCATCGGCAAAAAACCATGTGCCGGAAAAACCACCTAATATCATGTGGTCCCAGAAATATGTCATCCCAGCGAAAATATGTCGGCCCGAAAAAAAAGGAATGGAGGGACTGAGGATGTAGATAAATGAGCAAGGTAGATCAGAAGAAGAAGACAAGTTTGGAGTACTACATAGCAGAAGAAGGTACAACAGGTTGAATACTGGGGCTAAGAAAGGAGAGCCACATAGTAAGTATGAGAGGAGAGAACCTTGCGTAATAGTCCAGATCATAGAAATACCACACATAGAAGGAGAGGAAGAGGTGTTGGGAAGGAAGTTTTGGATATATAGCAGTGAAAAGAGATGAGGTATAGGGAGAAGGTGTAGGATCAAGAATTGAAAAAAGAATATAGAGGGAAGAGAAGAAGATGGGGGACAGGAAAGAATAGCTAGCACAAAATTTGGGGAAACCAGTCGAGCATGAGTTGTATCCATCTCATAATGAGTGGTCATCCATCGAGAATGAGTGTGAGTCAACTCATTATGAGCTGGAAAAATAACCTAAGAAAAATATATATAAAACATGTAAAAATGCGAAGAAAAGGGGGGAGAGATCGATGCATGGAGCAAGGAGAGATCATTGTTGAGTGAGAGAGAGAGAGATTCATGGAGTAGAGCAGTGGAAAGAAACCATAGTTGTAAGGAATATTTTATGTAGAACCTCCATTGTAGTGCCAAGTGCAAGAAATATACTTTGATACAATAAAAAAGAAAATAGTTTGTGGATGTATCCCGAAAGGGGGTGAACCACGATAACTCTGTGTATAATTGTACTATTGGATGATTATGTGTGTTTGTACTACATTAATTCTTATCATTAATGTGAATGGATGTATATCTCTGTTGATATTATTGATAATATAATGCAGAACAACCATAATTGTATGTTTAACCCCTAAATAGCATGAATGTAACCTTATATGCCTCTATAACAAAGTAACAAGTTCAGATTACCTAGGATCTAGTGTGCAAGAAGATCCTATAGATATGACAGAGTTGGTGTCTCGTATTCCCTCACCACTGTAGAATCTAGGTTCCTGCAGTCCCCATAAAGATACCTTGGGTGAGACTTCACTTTCTTCCAGGTGTTCGGGTCCTATAATCATAGGTAACCTAACTCTTCAGTTGCTTATTTGGCATTTCCCCCATGATGATGACGTCTGGCTCAGTTGATTCCATTTTCCCCTCCATCCATTTCCCCCAATCCTCCATCACCCTGTTGCATCCTTCATCCACCTCTACGCCTTGTCCTTTCCCTTGGCCGCATCTCGCCCGCCATTCATCCGTGCATGAATAAACAAACTTAAGATAATAAAATATTGGTTAGTATAATAAGGTAATTGATTATAAATAAAGTATTAGATTAATTAATAATGTTAGTAGTTAGTAAATAGGTTAATGGAGTCAGTGTGATTAGACAAATAAGCTAGGTTAGTCTTGTTAGTAATTAATTAATTATTAATTTATTAATTAGCTAATAATTAAGTTAGTGTTTAGGTTAATTTAGGTTAGTGTTAAACATTAAAATAAAACAAAAAACAAACATTAATTAATATAAAACCCATTTAATAAAACAAAAAGAAAACAATTAACAAATAATGAAAAAACAAAACATAAAACAATAATAAAAAACATTTAAATAAAACATGTATAAATATTAACAAAATATAATAAATTATAAATAAAAACATACATTAAATAAAACAATAAAGGAAAAGTAATTTAAAACATATAACAGACAAAATAAAACAAAAAACAAAATAAAAAATTAAAACCAAAATTTAAAACTATCCAAAGTTCTACCCACGCTCCCCGTGCATATCGGACCTCCCCTCGCGTCCCATCAATACAAGGGGGGTTTGATAAGTGGTATTGGGAGGGACACTTGTCACCTCCAGGGTAAATCAGACCCCCCCTCCCAATACCACTAACCACCTCAGGGGGGGTCCAATATACTGCTTATCTCTCAAAACCGCATGTTTTTTACCAGTTTGACTAGTCATTTTTCGAGGCGGATTCTGGGAAAACGAAAACGAATTTTGAAAAACAGAGAGAGATGTTTCTCCGTAACAATATGAATAACAAAAAACTCTCTCATTTTTTTGCACAAGTCCACCATTTGGGATAATCGAAGCTATCTTTCAACCTCATTTTTCAGATTTACAGATTTGCCTGTTTCAGTTCGAATTTTACGGGATCTGTTTCGGCGAGCTGGGAGCGAATGTGGAGAAAACAAAGGAGGGTTTTGTCCAAAACATGTTCATATACAATAACCTCCTCAATATTGTGCACAAGTGTCACTACTGAGGAGAAACAAAGGTCTGAGCGTACCCCTATTTTCAGCAGATTCGACCAAATTCTCAGTTCCAGATTTTTGGGGATTTGCTGTTATTTTTGACCGAGATGGTTGAATTCGACCTACTGAGCCTGGGGAGATTCTTTCTTATATATTGTAATGATTCAAATGTGAAGGGTTGTTGATTCTTTCACCCAAAAAGGTTGTTCTTTGTAATATTTTTCAAATTCATCAGCAATAAAAGGGACTTTCTCACAGGATTCCTGCGTGTTAACAATTGGTGAAGTCTTCTTTATTCATGGAATGTTATTCTACTTAGTCATAATTATGTTTTCTTTCTCTGATTTTTAAAAGGATTTTTAGCGCATAATTTATCTCTAATACTTTGTGTTGATCTTTTAAAAATATTAATGTTTTCTTTCGATATTACAATGATGAAATTCTTAAATGCTTTGTTATTGTGATTGATCATCTCCTCTGCTTCTTCCTTACACCACTTTACTTTAAAAGGATCCAACATTTTCATTAAATCGCCCTGTGGAAATACCTTATAGATCTTCATTTGATTTCAAACTTGTCACAGACTGCATATCCCAATGGAATTCTAAAGAAGTCCTTCAGCCAAACACCTCAAACAAATCCTATTCTGCATAACTAGCCTAAGATCCGTGTTCAAACAAATCTAAATATGAAAGAGAGATCCCTCTCTGAGTCTTGGAGGGATAGATCCAAGACTTGAATTGGTTTTGATGTTGCCTCTGTGACTGCCTCCACAGCCTTGGGAAAATTACAGAGTGATAGTAGAATGGTGACCATAATGGGGAACTTTCTCCATTAGTGTACTTCAAGTTCCATATCTGATCACTGATGGTGGACAGTGACTAGACACAATAAAGGATAAAATATTTCACCTGGTGACTCCAAATCAGCTCCAGACAGTGCCAACTCAAAGACTCCATTGGAGGAAGAACCTGAAGAATGACCAAGCAGCCTAGAAATACTAGGTACTCAAGCTCAAATTGTATTCATGATATTATTGGTTTCATCTACAATTACTTTCTCTCTTATCATGATCCTAGTCCAGAATATATTGTTCGAATTCAGGATGATCATTTTCAACCTGAAGAACCTCAAAGGATTGAGCCCATTCCCATAGCTATGGTACACACTCCAACACCTATAGAAAGCCTTGATAGACATAAGCCACTTTCTTCATTCCCCATAGTTTTCAAGATATCTAACACATATGTAAAAATACCATAGTTATAGGTTGAAATTCCAGATAGTTATAAACCCTTTTCTTTACCTCCTATACCTATGAAAGTCCCAGACAGATACAAGCCTCTATTTTTTCCTCCTTTTATCCATGACCTCCCTACCAATTATAGTAATAATCTTCCCAGGTTTGATGGAGAAAATGTGAATATCCCCACAGAAAAAAACATCCAATAATTTGAAGATTTCCTTGACCTTTATGAGGTTGAAGATGATGATGTATATATAAGGATGTTTTCCCTGTCTTTGCAAGGTAAATTTAAGAACTGGTTTAAAAATCTCCCAGCTGCCAACATTATCAATTTCCATAAGTTCATGCAAGTTTTCCTAGACATATGGGTGATCATGGGAAATATATTTCTCATCCTAGAAGAGTATGAACATTTGAAAAGACAACTAGGGGAGACAATACAGTTTTCAACAAGGTTCAATAAGGTGTACCATGCAATGCTTTCTGGTATAAGGCCACCCCTAGGATCAACTCACTTGCATTTCCCAGATGCCTTCGATCCTGAGATGGCATTCCAATTAAGATAAAGGAACAATGCAACCCTTGAAGAAATGAAAAAGATTGCAGTGGATGTGGAAGCTAACTTGTTGAACAAAAAGGAAAATTTAAAGGCAGAAGAGAAAGATAGAATAGAAAGGGAACGAATGACATCTTTAGAAGTGAACCTAAATGTCCTGGACAACACTATAAAATAGATGATGTAGGAAATTAGTAGGAAAGAGGAATTTGTTGGTAAAGGATCTCATATACCACTAGTTCTAGAAACGACAAAGGTCAATATTCCCAAAAATTTTGCATCTCAACCGTGGTATCAGGGACTGAATAATGATAGTTTCATGTATTCAATTCACAATATAGTAGAAGAGGAAGTTCAAAATCAGAAGATGGAGGAAGATTCTCCTGATATGATATGCATGTTCAATGACATTTAATCCATGGATGATTCACCCAAGCTTGATTGGTATGATGATGATTAAACCAAAATGATTTTTTCAAAGAAATCAACAATATATGATTGGGAGGAAGAATATCATTTGCAATCCCAGCAAGACAGTCTATCTATGCATAGCAATTATGATATCAATGATCAAAGTGCAAAAAATATCAGAGTAAGTGGAAACACTCTACCCTTATGTTTCTCATCTTTTCAATTTCTGAAAAGAAACTCTAGGCAAGCTGTAAATAGTGAAGACAAAAAAATTTTGATCAATCAGTTGAAGATGACATTGATGATATGGAGGTTGTTTCAAACCCAGAATTGTAGCCCTTGACCTACATTGATTTTCAAATTCCAAATGAAATCTTAAAGCCTGAGACAAATTATGAGTTAATCCAAAATAACTTTGTACCATTATACCTTAATTCATTTCAGTTTTTGAAAAAGAATCTTGAGTATATGCTAAAGGATAAACACATAGAAAATCAAGAAGTTTCCATGGAACCAATGCAACATTCATTTCAATTTCTACAGGATCCAATAGCTAATATGTTGGATAGATTGTGTTTTCAAAGTCAATTTTCACCTAAACCCAATGATTTCAAAATTTTTTATGATATGGATATGATCAGATAGTCAGCTACAGGGGTGTGTTCAGCAGAAGCATCATTTCAGAACCAATCAAAAAATTTGCAGCCATGTCAGGAAGTGCATGAGGATGAAAATAACATAACTACAGAATCAAATCATGAAGTTGATTTGGTTAAATTTGAATATCCAATAATAGATCTATCTCAACCTAGTGGTTGTTTATATGGAGAAATTGTTCATCACAGAGCCACAATGCATTCCCAGTATTTTTGTTATCTGTCATGTTTATCAAGCTCCTTGTGATGAAGATCAGGATGGAAAGAAGTTCATGATGCCTATGCAAGTTATATTTCTGATATTGTTTGAAAACATTGAAAGAGCAGAGTATTTAGAGTAGCTACTTGACTGGATGCACTGGAATTATTGTATCATTTAAAAAAACAAAATTATCAGTAGTGTAGGGTAGGTATCAGTCTTGAATAAGCTCAATCATTTGAGCTTCTTTTTCATTATTGTATGTTTTCCAGCAGAGTTTGTAGTTTATGATATCTAGTTCAGTGTTCAGTCAAATCTGAGCCAGTTCGAAGGTTGTAGCTGCAGTAACTCCATGACCCAATGAATAAAGCATCGGTCTACATGTTTATAGTTCAGTGGTTCTTGACACCTCCTGAAAGAGATTCCATCCCTAGGTGGAGCCTATGTTGGGGTCCTATAATCATAGGTAACATGACTCTTCAGTTGCTTATTTGGTGTTTTCCCCATGATGACGACGTCTGGCTCGATTGATTCCATTTTCCCCTCCATCCATTCTGGTCCATCCTCCATCACCCTGCTACATCCTTCATCCACCTCTGTGCCTTGTCCTTTCCCTTGGCCTCATCTCGCCCGCCACTCATCCTTGCATGAATAAACAAACTTAGGATAATAAAATAATGGTTAGTTTAATAAGGTAATTGATTATAAATAAAGGATTAGATTAATTAATAATGTTATTAGTTAGTAAATAGGTTAATAAAGTTAGTTTAATTGGACCAATAAGCTAGGTTAATCTTGTTAGTAATTAATTAATTAGCTAATAATTAAGTTAGTGTTTAGGTTAATTTAGGTTAGTGTTAAACATTAAAATAAAACAAAAACAAACATTAATTAATATAAAAACCCATTTAATAAAACAAAAAGAAAAGAATTAACAAATAATTAAAAAAACAAAACTTAAAAAAAATAATTAAAACACAACACAAAAAATAATAATAAAAAACAATATGAAACATTTAAATAAAACATGTATAAATATTAACAAAATATAATAAATTATAAATAAAAACATTAATAAAAACATACATTAAATAAAAAAATAAAAGAAACGTAATGTAAAACATATAACAAACAAAATAAAACAAAAAAGTGAATAATAAAAACAAAATAAAAAAATTAAAACCAAAATTTAAAACTATCCTAACTTCTACCCACGCTCCTTGTGCATATTGGACCCCCCCCCCCCCCCNGGCCCCCCCCCCCCCTCATGTCCCATCAATACCAAGGGGGTCTGATAAGTGGTATTGGAAGGGACACTTGTCACCTCTAGGTGAAATCGGAACCCCCCTCCCAATAAAACTTACCACCTCAGGGGGTTCGATATATCGCTTATCTCTCTAAAACCGCCCTTCCCCAATTTCTCAAAACTGCTCGTTTTTTACCAGTTTGATTAGTCATTTTTCGAGGTGGATTCTGGGCAAATGAAAACAAATTTTGAAAAAATAAGAGATTTTTTTCTCTGTAATGGGATGAAGAACAAAAACCTCTCTCAGTTTTTTCACAGGTGCCACCATTTGGGAGAATCAAATCTATCTATCAGCCTCATTTATAAGATTTCTGGATTTTCCTATTTCAGTCCTGATATTACGAGAGTTGTTTAGGAAATATAGAGGTGAATTTGGTGAAACCAAAGGATTTTTTTTCCAACACATGTTCATCTACAATAAACTCCTCCATATTGTGCACAGGTGTCACTACTGAGGAGAAACAAAGGTCTGAGCGTACCCCTATTTTCAGCAAATTCAGCCAAATTCTCAGTTCCATATTTTTGGGGATTTGTTGTTATTTTTTACCGACATGGTTGAATTCGACCTCCTAATCTTGGGGAGATTCTTTATTATATATTGTAATGAGTCAAATGTGAAGGGTTATTGATTCTTACACCCAAAAAGGTTGTTCTTTCTAATATTTTTCAAATTCACCAGCAATAAAAGGGACTTTTTCATAGGATTCTTGTGTGTTGACGATTGGTGAAGTCTTATTTATTTGTTGAATGTGATTCTACTTAGTCATCATTATGTTTTTTTTATATTATTTTTAAAAGGAGGTTTAGCACAAAATTTATCTCTGATACTCTGTGTCAAGCTTTTAAAAATCTTAAGGTTTTCTTCTGATATTACAATGATGAAATTCTTAAATGCTTTGTTATTGTGATTGATCATATCCTTTGCTTTTGTCATACACCACTTTACTTTAAAAGGATCCAACGTTTGCATTAACTTGCCCTGTGGAAATACCTTATAGATCTGTGTTTGATTTCAAACTTTTCATAGACCCCATAGTCCAATGGGATTCTAAAGTAATCATTCAGCCAAACACCTCAAACAAATCCTATTCTGCATAACTAGCCTAAGATCCGTGTTCAAACAAATCTAAATCTAACAGAGAGATCCCTCTCTGAGGCTTGGAGGGATAGATCCAAGACTCGAAGTGGTTTTGATGTTGCCTCTATGACTTCCTCCATAGCCTTGGGGAAATTACAGAGTGATAATAGCAGGTGATGCTGAAAGGGCTAGCGTCTGTAGGGTTTTGTTGGACTAAGTAACTTTAACCCAGGGTCTTGAACCTACCTATGCATGTGCCAACAAATGGTTCCATTACCGAGACCGAGAATATGGAAGTGAGGGAATGTTTTGGGGACCAACGAGGAAGGAGATAACCGAGTGGATGGAACAAAAGGAACAAGAATTATCGCAGAAGGAGAATAAAAACCCTCGACTAAAGAATAAGCAATGGCTGCAAAGGTATGTGTACATAGACTTGCATGAGATATTTTTCGGTGAATTTCCTAATATTTTAGTAGAATGGCTGGAAATATTTGTAGAAAAGACTAGTAGACATAGACCAATGACGCCAAAGAATTGGACTTTTGGACTAGTGGAACAAATGAATTTAGTGGAAAAAAAACTTCACGCGTAGATGAATTTTGGTTGGATGGTATATTGGTAGGCTATGTAACAAAATTTTCCAATGACTGTACTCGGGCTTACAATGTTGCAGAAAGAGAATTCTTTAAAGGTATGCGAGGAAGATTCATAAAGTCGTTCGATACCTAGGTAAAAATGTTTTTATGTGATAAATAAGTGATGACGATGGATTCAGATGGATAAGGAACTTTACACACATGGAGGGACTAGGGTTTGATGACCAAGAGCTGATATGAGGGTAGGAAAAATGGACAGAGGAAAGGAAGAATGGGAATGCAAGAGAAAGAGGAAAGGATATCAGAAGGAGAAGACAAATTTGGAGTCTTGTGGAGTGGGATAAGGTACAAGAAATTGAGAACTGTGGCTGGAGAGAGAGAGAGAAGCGTAATGAGTACCCAAAAGATTGCACAAACATCTACATCATAGAAGCACAACAGACAGAGGAAGAAGAGGAAGGTGTCTAGTTCAGTCCAATTATAGAAGAACCACTAAGTCCTCTCCAAGTCAAGTCCTAGTTGGAAACCACAACCTCGTGGGCATTACCTGAATATGAGACAACATTCGAAGAAATTTCCAGAGAGCTTGTAATTAGTAGAGGATGTCAAAGTAGTAGTAACTAGAGCAATGGTAGTAGTACAATTAATGAGAATCCACCAATATCACTAGGAAGGGGTCCTACACACAACAATATGGCAGGAGTATATAACACCCTAATATTACCATAGTTCAAAGGAATTGGATCTGAATACCTAGAACAAAATATGTTCTTATGTGAAACCATCTGGACTAAAAATAATGTCCATGATGATGGCACAAATATTGCGTAGTTGGAAACAATATTTAGAGGACGTGTGCTAGTTTGGTACATGAAGATCCAAAGTACCACAATACTAGGCCAGAAAAGGATGTTGGCATAGATTACACATGCATTATTAAAAGAGTTCAAGAAACCCAAGTTTGAGTTACAATACATTACTGAGCTCAAGGAGATCAAACAAGTACATAATGAGTCAATATGGGATTTTGATTAGAGGTTCAAAGATGTGATGGGGAGGTTAACATTTCAAATACTCGATCAACAACATAGAGAGTGGTTTATTGCAGGCTTGTTACCTCACCTCTTCAGTCCTTTAATACAACAAAATGTTACGTCGCAATATGAGGTGTTGGAAATTGATATGAAATTGGAAGCCTCTTTGGTCTGATACAACATTGGAATGGCGTAGATACAAAACCATCTAGCTGCATTAACAATTCGATTAGTAGAAATCAAAAAGGGGAAAGAGAAACAGGAACATGTTTGGTGCACCAAATGTAGGACTGAAGGTCACCACAAAGATGAATGTTCATCCTTTGAGAATTACTTAGCATCCAGAGCATTAAATCAACTACCAAGAAGAGGATACTCTGAAATATGCAAGAAATGGGGACACAACCCCCATGAGTGCCAATTACTAAAAGATATCAGAGTACCTCAAGAAGCCTATTATGTATTTTTTACAAATCAATGAGATAGGAAGACAAGGATTGTCATGCATTCAATTTAATGAGAGACCATATGACATACATGTACAAGATTTAGGAGGAGAATGTCACGAAAGAAGGAGGAGGGAACTATAACAATCAAAGAGGATTTAACCATGGAATCCCAGGAGTATTCAATAGGGGTCACAACCAAACAAACTTCAGGAGTGGAGGAAGAGGCCCCATAATATGATATAATTGTAACCAACCAGGAAACTTAGTGTGGTATTTCCAAAATCCCTGCACAATATGCACTTACTATCATGTGTTAGAACATGCGACAGAGGATTTCCCACAATTGTTGGCAAAATGGAAAGCCAAAGGGAATCAAAACCAGAACCTGAACATTCAAAATATATCCACAGAAATATGGGATGATGGACCCAAAATAGTGGTCTTTACATGTGGAGGAACCAAAATAGGGATGGATGCAACCAAAAAAGGGAATCTGACTGAGCAGTGGGTAAATAAATCAGAAGCACCTACACAAGAATTTGATCCATAGGAAGAGAAGGAGACCTATAAAAAGAAAGGAAATAAATCTTGTGACAGGACTGGGAAACATCCACATCAACTATTCCACCTATGGGGGATATGCATCCCACTAAGGACCAGATCATGACCAAAGGGTCGATGGAGAAGATAAGTACACTAGGAAAATTTTTGATGAGTTTCTTAGAGCTAGTTGAGGATGAAAATGAATTCAATACATTATTCTCTATGATCAATCACTGCGCTCAAGGGAAGGTGGTCCCTACTGAAAGGGAAGTAGTGAACCAACTACTACACAAGAAGAGAACCAATGAAGAGTTCAAGGTTAGTGCACAGATTGGAAAATATGACATAAACAATGTGATTAGACTTGGGCTCCAACGTGAATGTATTACCTAAATAGAGATGGGAAATGATGGGGAAACCTAAGTTATTTTGGTCACCCATTCAATTGATATTATCAAATCAGTACAAAATAGTACCTATTGGAAGATTAACAAGAATACCTACGAATACAGATGGAGTGTGCAGTGTCATAGACTTTGAAGTTATCGAGATTATGGATGACAACCAACCATATCCAACATTAATGGGACTGTAATGGGCCTTCGATAACCAAGCCATTATCAATTTGAAAAGGTGAGAGATGATATTTGAAGTAGGAGAACTGAATGTCATTGCACCCTTAGACCCAAAAGAAGGAAGGAGGTACATAGAACCAATGAAGGGAAATGAAATTGATAACATGTACAACATGACTGAAAGGATGGATGATTATGTTAACCCCACTGCAGATGGCACATTGATTTAGAGAAGCATCAGTTCATGCACATCAAACTCCGATGTGGGTCTAGAAAATTGACATCAAAGGATGCATGAAGTCTCAAAATGATGATGTGCATGCATGACTAGAATAATACGCTAGATTGGAATAGAAATAATCAATCCACCCAAGTATGAAGGATTGAAAGACATAACAACATTCGTACAAAAATTTGAGGCACAGGTACCAAAGCAACATAGGCTACTAGCACAAGACATTGTATTGAAAGCCACATCTGCAAGATGGTGGGTGACACACAAAGGAAACATGGAAGACTGGAAACAATGTAGGAGACTAATCTAGATAATATTTAATACTAAAGACGGAGATATGACACATAAGTATACTATGGAAGGAAACCCAACATACCATGTTGCGTAGTGTGAAAAAGAGTGGAAATTGATCCCAAGGAAAGAATGGACACACAGGTTTATACATACTCTGGATACCATTCCAAAGAACCGGTAATTATAACTGGAGATGCGTAGAGACACAACATAATGGGAGTACATAATTCAATGATTCCAGGTAACAGTTACCTTTAATAATTATTTGGCCCCAATAAGTGCATCCCTACAGGAAATTAAGCGGAAATTTTTCATTGAAGAAGAAGCATTGGAAGTAATATCCATATGCAGCACACACGATGCCTCCATGATGGTTCACAAGTTATTGGAATGTTACAATATGATGCAAGTGGATCAGGATGATGACGATCCTCACAACATCCAAGTACCAGAAACAGAGGGAGAAAGAACAATAGAAGGCCTAGAGCTGGACTCTATAACATACACACAGCCAGTCAAGACACACAAAGTTAATATTGGAACAGAGGAAAACCCTAAGTTTGCACAGATAGGAGATTATTGTGATGATTAAATTGTAGAAAAGATAGCATATCTACTGCAAGAATATCAATACTTATTTCCCACTACATTCTTAGAGATGAAAGGGATAGCGAGCGGGCTAGGGGAGATGAGGATCTCAATGAAACCCGATGCTAAACTAGTAAAACAAAGACCCTACAAACTGAACCTAGGATATAAAGAAAAATTCAAGGAGGAAATAGATCGCATGCTCAATGCAAGAGTTATCGAACTAGATGAGGAATCAGAATGGATAAGTCCAGTAGTAGTCCAGGACAAGAAAACAAGGAGTATAATAATCTATGTCGACTTTAGGAAAATAAACGATGCATTCCTGCACAATCCATTCCCCACACCATTTACAAATGAAGTACTTGAAAATGTAGGTGGACAAGAGGCCTATTCATTAAAAAATGTTTTTTTTCGGGATACCATCAGATAAGAATTGCGTAGGAATATAAAGAAAAGACTGCATTCATGATGGAATGTGGAATTTTTCAATATAGAGTGATGTCGTTTGGGTTAAAGAATGCACCTGTGGTATTTTCATGAGTAGTATTTGCATTATTTAAATAATTTATCCATGAGTTCCTTGAAGTATAATTGGACAATTGGAAAGTATTTAGCTTGCTAATAGATCACATTGAATTGCTAAGATTGATGTTGGATGAGTGTAGATAACATCAGATATCCTTGAAGTATTTTTTGTGCACCATTCAGAATATTATTGGGACACATAGTATGCAAATAAGACCTAATAGTTTATCCCACAATTATTGCTATTATTCTGGGGTTACAATCACCCACATTAGTCAAACAACTGCACATGACATTGGGCCACATAGGTTACTATAGGAAATTCATCAAATGATATGGAAAGATTACAACACCAATGGAAAAAATACTGAAAAAATAGGCAAAGTTCCAATGGAATGATGACTTTCAAAAAGGCTTGGACACACTGAAACAAAAGTTAGCAACTGCGCTGATCTTAATTTTCCTAGATTGGAACAAGGAATTTCATGTACATGTGGATGCATCATCAATCATACTAGGCGTGATCTTGTCACAACTAGGCTACATAGAGATAGATAATCCAATCTCTTTTGCAAGTAGGAAACTATCAACAACGGAGAAAAACTATACCACAACAAAACGTGAGGGATTGGCTATGGTCTATGCGCTGCAAAAGTTCAGACAATTCAATATGTACACTAACCATTCTACTGTGAGATATCTGGTCAACAAGCTAGTGTTGGGGGAAAGGATTTGCAGATGGATTTTATTATTCCAGGAATATGACTTTTAAGTAGTGGTAAATCCAGGTAAACTCAATGTAGAACCAAACCACTTGTCGTGCATTCTATCTAGAGAAGAGGAAAGAAACCTGGATGATAGCTTGCCAAATGCATAATTATTCTCTGTTAAGATGGTAGATGATTATTTTACAGATATTGTATAGTTCTTAGGTATATGAATGCCCCCCTTATACATGACGATTTTGAAGAAAGAGCAGTTGGTAGTAAAGGTCGTGAAATACCAACTAATTGCATGAAGCTTGTATAAACTGGGCACAGATGGAATACTATGACATTGTGTATTCGAACACAAAATACCAACTATATTGGTATAAGTGCATGATGAAATAGTCGGAGGACATTATGCAAGTAAAGATAATGCATAGTATATCTTACATGCAAGATTATGGTGGCCTACACTCCACATGGACACAAATGAATATAGTCAGACCTGCAATATTTTTCAAAGGGTCAAAAAACCCTCTAAAAGGGACGAGATGCCTTTACGACCCCAAGTGAATTTACAGGATTTTGATAAGTGGGCCATAGAATTCATTGGAAAAATTAACCCACCATCAAGAATATTAGGGGCTAGGTACATTATTACAACAACAAAATATCTAACTCGATGAGCGGAAGTCGCACCAATTACGGATTGCAATGCAAAATTTGTCACACACTTTTTTTTTGAGAACATAGTCACTCGATTTGGGTGCCCAAGAACATTGATGAGTGATCAAGGGACAAAGTTCATCAATAATACTATAGCATCTTTGACCAAAGAATTCCAAATTCACCATCAAAAAATTATGCCATACCACCCACATGCCAATGGCACAGTGGAAGCATTCAACAAATTCCTAGAGAATGCACTAACCAAAGTGTGAAGAGATGATTGGGACTTAAGAATCCCTATTGTATTATGGTCATACAAGACAACCATTAAGAATTTTACAGGGAAAACACCTTTCAATTTGGTATACGAACAAGAGGAATTCATGTCGATGGAGTTCATTGTATTGATCCTCTGCATCACAGCTATCATAGACATTTTAGATTCAGGTGCAATATAAGAATGACTATCACAACTACTAAATATTAAGGAGGATCGATTTAGCACAGGGTTTCACCAACAAGTTCAAAAGCCAAGGGAAAAATCTTGGCATGACAGACACATTAAGTCAAAAAAATTCCAAGTAGGTGACTTGGTACTCCTCTATGATAGAAAGTATATGCAACACCCAAGAAATTTTTGTAGGCACTAGTTATGACCATATGTGATCCAGGAGGTGACAAAGGAAGGTGTTTCATAGTTGTAAACCCTCAAGGGAGAAACATTGAAAGGAAGGGTGAATGATAGTCAGCTAAAACTCTACCAAGAGGGATGAAAACCTGTGCAATAGGAAGAACCATGCAAGGAAGAAAAAACATGTGTGTAAATAATGGCAAACCTCATAGATAGCAGAAAATGCACCAACCAAGGAGACCCGATGAAAAAGTGTCCATGTATTCAATAGGAATTGCACCATCCCACACATAGAGATCATTGTGAGTACAGAAAATTTGGAAAATACAAGTACGTGAGGATAAGGAAAATTCATAAAATGACAGTTAATAGCAAAGAATCAAGCCACCAGAAGATAAATCCATCATAAATATCATGGGTAAAAGAAAAATGATGCCAATATGAACGACTGACTGGTAGTACTCAATGAAAATCTACTAACGGATCCAGAAATAAACTGCCATTAATGCAAGCACTTGTCACACTATGGAGGAAGGAGATAGGAGGGAAGGCACGAAAATTAGAATACTATTGGAAACAGGGATGAAAAGCATCAAGGCTACTACATGCAGGTTATTGTTACTTAGCATTCCAACAAACCCAAAGAGAACACAGAGGGAATGAGCTACATAGCTACAACACCTGGTAAACACCACTTTACTACATAAATGGTGCCACCCAGGGCTATAGGAGCAACAACCACCATCCCAAGGAGGAGCTGCAACAGAGCGCCAAAAGTCGAGCCAGAGATTGAGGAAACCTCGGGTGCATCTTCATCAGAGTCGATCTTTCCTCGTGAATAAATATCGCCCATAAAGGATTATGCCCCACCGATCACATTGTCGAAGAATCCAAACTATAGGTTGGTAACTCCATAGATCCTATAGGGAGTGATATTTGAAGAGGACATGCTGGGGAAAGTGCCCCAATTAAAGTATACAGATCATGACATTACAAAAGTGGAAAAGTTCCATGAAATTGCACCCCAAGAATACTTGGAATTCAATGTAAATCCAATCACAAAGTAGAATATACCACTTACCAAGGTTTGGGATAGAGGACTGGAGCGAGAAGAGCTCCTAAACTTGTTAGATATACCCCACTTTGGATGCAACAATGAATTCAATGCATGCATGAAACTTATATTGTCTTGCGTTTAGGGGGGTACATGTGGTTGGATAGGTCGATATCCATTGACATGGACTTGATAGCTAGAATCACTGGGATACCCACCTAGGGGCAAGACCCTTCTTCCCTATTTGCAGACAAAAAGATAGAAAGAGCATAGTCATAGGCTATGTGAATAAAGTTTCACACAATTAGAGGGGTGCGAGGCCTAGACGTGCCAACGATATGTGACCCAACCATTCAAATGGCCACAAAAATGTTAGCATGCAAGTTGCTACGGAAGTGTAGAAAGGACCAAGTACCAGCATGGGTCGTAGATGCAGCAGAGAAATGTGTAGAAGGCACTATGATGAGTTGGGCACCATTCCTACTGAACCATTTCCTACTAGAATGCACATAAGCCCAAGATAATGGAATGGATTTTCACTACCCCTAGCTCTTGATTATGATCTCCTTCATAGTATGGGAAGAACCAAAAGACGCATAGTTCTTAGGACTGAGAGGGAAGCCATGTGTCGTGGTGAAGTATGGGAATCTTTGGTTTTCAACGAACAAGAGGTGACAAATGGAAAATAATGTCCAATTCTTTCTCTACGGGGAAACAATTTGACATAGTATCTAGAGCACACCACACATAGCACCACAATTAGTGGAGGAATATGGCCCAGTTATGTAATTTCACACAAAAAGGAACCATAAGTATATCAAATCTAGGAAGGATCAAAGGGAGGAGTGGTTCTAAGCTAAGTATAAGGTAACAAAAGAAGATATCCAGTTGGTCATGCAAGATTGGTAACCATAATAGAAGGTATCGACAATAGGGGATGCGACATCACATGGGGGAAACAATGAAGAAACACAAAGTGAAGATATAGATATCGATCCTACAGGAAATGGTGCAGGAGACATCAATCAAAGAAATGGCACATAGGACGCACCATAAATAAGACCAGCAAACCAAACCCCACAACCCTCCCCTTAGACAAGGATAGGCAGAGAAAGCTAGGATAGAAAAGAGTGAAGAAAAAGGAGAGGCTGAGAAATATATAAACCACAAAGACGAGGTTGAAGCAAAGGTCACCAAAGCCTTGAAGGAGAAGGAGGAAGTTGAACAAATGGTGTAGAAAGTACATGCAACAATCAAAAAACTATATAAGGAGGTCCCAGAAGTACCTATGGTAGTAGAGGCCACGGTAGAGGAACAAGTGGTAAAGATTGGTGAATCCATCAAAGGACTTTGCAAAAAGGGAGATGGAATTGTGTGTAACACCAGGAACACCACTGGAAGAAAAATAAGAAAGGGAAAGGACTGCGTAGACAATAGTAGTAAATATTAAAATCTAGGAAAATGACTGCATAAATATGTGCAATGCATTTGGACGTAGCTTACCAACAATCCAGAACTATAATCATTGGAATATAGGATAAGGAGTAAATAGGAGGAAGTGCAACAAGCCACTGAACACATGAATACATTGGCCCCATCAGAAATAATATCATCGATACTGGCCAACAAGAAACTATACAACACACTGGAACAAATGAAGGAAGAACATAGTTAGGAACAAAAGGTCCAACCACTGCAAGATGAAGCCATCAGGGTGCTGGAAGAGTTATCCATTGCATAGAGCACCACAACATTAGTAGCGCAAGACATCGAAGCCAAGATTACCATAGTAACCGCATAGACGATGGAGGATATTGTGAAAAATGAAGTAGAAATCGTAGCAACAGTATAGACAATGAAGGATAGTCTCCAAAAAATCACCGAGGCATGGAGGAACACAACACAACAGGCCTAAGTGGCTCAGGACGAGCCATAGGTGAGTGTTAAGGGACTATTGGGAAGACATTTTTGGACATAGAATAGTGAAAAGAGACAAGGTACGGGGATAAGGCACAGGATCAAGAAGATTAAGAAGTGAAGAAAGAAGAGAGAGGAAAGAGAAGAAGACAGGGGATAGAAAATAACAACTAGCGCAAAATCCAGGGAAAGAATTCGAGCATGAGTGATATCCAACTCATAATGAGTGGCTGTGAGCTGATCATGAGTTGGATCCAACTCATTATGAGTTGGCAAAAGAACCTAAGAAATATATATATAAAACATGTAAACACATGAAGAAAAGGGGGGAGATATTGATGTATAGAGCAAGGAGATATCATCGTCGAGAGAGAGTGAGAGATTCAAGGAGTAGAGCAGTGGAAAGAAACCACAACTGTAAGGAATATTGTATATAGAACCTCCATTGTAGCGCCAAGCACAAGAAAGATACTTTGATACAATAAATAATCGAATATTTTATGGATGTAGCCCGGAGGGGGGTGAACCATGATAACTCTATTATAATTGTATTATTGGTTGATTATGCATGTATGTATTGTGTTAATTATTGTGATTAATGTGAATGGATGCTTATCTTTGCTGATATTATTGATAATCTAATGCACAACAACCATAATTGTATGCTTAACCCCTAAATAGCATGAATGTAACCTTATATGCCTCTATAAAAAAGTAATGAGTTCAGATTACCTAGGATCTAGTGCATGAGAGGATATTTTAGGTATGACAGAGTTGGTGTCCTGTCTTTCCCTCACCGCTATAGAATCTTTGTTCCTACAGTCCCCATAAAGATACCGCGGGTGAGACTTCACTTTCTTACAGGTGATGCTGAAAGGGCCGTTGTATATAGGGTTTTGTTGGACTAAGTAACTTGAACCCAGGGTCTTGAACCTACCTGTTCATGTCAACAAGAGGATTCTCAATTCATTCATTTGATAGAAAAGTCGTTAAGTCCAACATAGATTGGATCTTGAGTCAATTTCACAACCCTATTTGCATTACCTAGATCTGAAATAACATTAGAAGATTTGTCAAAATAACTTATAGTTAGAAAAGGAAGTCAAAATAGTGGTAGCCAGAGCAGTGGAAGCAGGACATCGAGATAGAGTCAGCCAACTACATTGGGGATGAGGTCGTAAAGATTGTGCAGTTGGAAACAACATTTATAGGTTGCGTGTTAGTTTGGTATATGAAAATGTAGAGTACTACACCTACAAGACAAGTGGGGACTTTGGAAGAAATAAGACAAGCATTATTGAAATAATTCAAGAAGTTGAAATATGAGTTGCAGTACATCACAGAATTGAAGAAAATCAAACAAGTGCAGATTGAGTCAGTTTGGGACTATCGTCAAATATTTAAGGATTTGATGGGTAGATTGACATTTTGGATTCATGATCAACATCACAGAGAATGGTTTATTGCAATACTATTGCCACGCATTTGTCACCCGTTGGTGCAACAAAAGGCTACGTCGTAGCTTGAATCCTTGGAGATTGCGTTGAAGCTGGAAGTATCTCTTGTAGGATATGGTGGGCAATGTTATCACATAGGGTTGTCAAGAGTCATGTGGGTTTGTTGAGGATACCTAAGAGTGTATCTTTCCCCTATCTCTTTCCTTTTCGTAGGTCGAGTCTTGATTTTTCCCCCCCCTTCGGTTGACAAAATCATTTTATGTTTTCCCTTGTTCATTTGTGCACCCTGGTTTCCCTTAATATCTTATCGAAAGAAATCATAGCCCCAAGCCCCTCAATTTTTCTCTAAGGACGAGCACTCGCCTCCTGCTTTCCAGTCACTAGTCTCCCCGTTTCTCCGCCTCACAAAAAATTTACCCAGGTCCTTGTTCACACAGGCTGCAACTGCGGGCTCAAGGCGCATACTCGGAGCGGTCTATTCTGGACTCAAATCAAGAAAAAGGGTAGGTTTTTCTTTCAACGGTGGAAATTCCAGGAGCAGCTCAGATTGAAGTCTCATGGGCATTCAGGAGTCCAAAATTGCACAAAGTATAGTGCCATGAAAGGATCCAAAGCCCAAAGAGAAAACGAGTCATTGATTTGAAGGGGGGTAGGTGTCATATGATCCAAGCATTCAGGGGAATGAGCTTTGGGAGTTTCAAAGTGATAAGTGCATAAAGCTTCCGAAGAGCCAAATCCTGAACTCATGAAGCAATCATGGACCATTGATCTCAAAATCAGCAAGGAGCCATTGATCTTAGCGGTAGTGCCTCCCAAAGCCTCGAAGTGCTAAAAGTCCTGAAGCGGATCTCGGTCGTCCAAATCCAGGAGCCACGCTTCATCAAATTTGCCACTCCAAGATTTTTACTTCGGGAGTTTTTAAATGAGAAACATTGCAAAGTTTTGAAGGGCCAAAGCCCGAAGTGGTCGAAGTGTCGAAGTGCCTAAAGTCTCGAAGTGCCCAAAGTCCTGAAGCGCCTGAAGTCCCAAAGTGCCCGAAGTGTCGAAGCGCCTGAAGTGTCGAAGCGCCCGAAGTCCCAAAGTGGTCGAAGGCTCGAAGTGAATCTCAACCGTTGATAAGCAAGAGCCACGTATCGTCAAATCCATAGTTTCGAGTAAAATTTCATGGAAGAGGATGAGGTTTGAGATTTGATTGTCTTGGAGCCCGGAGGTTCGAAAAGTGTCTCAGTCATCGATATCTGGAGGCCACATGTCGTTGGATCCTTAGCTCCTAATTTTTTTCTTTGAGAGAAAGTAAGTTTGAGTTTTGGTTTTCCTGAAGCCTGAAGGCCCGGAGTAAGTCTCAATCGTCTGATTCAAATGAACACACGATGTCGGATATAGAGCTCCGAAGGAAAAAAAAAGGGGGGATATTCCCGAAGACCTGAATCATCTCTCGATCATTGATCGAGAAGAGAGAAGAAGGGTCATCGATATGGTTGAAGGGGTCAAAGTCTCGAAGCAGGAGTAGAGCCATTGATTGAAGCAGACATGCATCAATAGATCGACAACTCTGAGTAAGAAGAAACAAAATACAAAGGAGGTTTGAGGTTTGAAAAGTTTGAAGCCCGAATCATGAAGTAGATCTCGACCGTCGATTCAAAAAAGGAAGATTTGATCTATCGATCTAAAGAACGCCAGAGCTAGGTCATTGATCAGGAATCCTCATCTCCACCCACAAGATCGATGGTCATGCTCCATTGCGGGGTTGGAAGGTGCAGGATTTTTAAAATTTCAAGGGTGGGCCGCAATTGGAACCATTGTTTTGAGAAAGGGACATGTGGCAGTTCATGTTAAATTGTGGGGGAAAAAGAGGTTTTTTTTCAAACCACCCTTGTTCATGCTCGTAAACACACATTCATGTAAATTCATGGCCCTAGGTCACATTGAAGAAGGAGCCAGAGGAAGGGGAGTTACTCCCGAGCCCAGAAGAGCCAGATATGTGGTATCCATCAGTACAGATATGTGGCACCCCTATAGCCTTGGCACGTGGCCACTCCCTAAGCATTAAGACTCGTTCAGTCTCTAAGGAAAAGTAGTAAATGAAGGGTAGTTTTGTGGCTGAAATCTCGGCTCACCCCATAAACAGAAGGTATGGAAAGTTCGGTCGTGGGGACTGAATCGTCATCCCGTGGTACCCCTGTGAGAAAATTTCCCTACAGACCCATGTCAATCTGAGCTCGCATCTAACAGAAGGGATACATGCACAGTCTAACAGAAGAAGTCGTTGATGCAAAGATTTGATTGCAATGGCCAGGTCACACTCTTGGAAGTGACAAATTATTCTGAGTATAAATAGATAGTTTTAATATTTTGTTAAGGTCTTAAACTGGTTGAGAAAATATCCCTATTTTGTAATGTTTTGATGCTAGAACTGTTCTCTAGTTATGTATCAAATGTGAGACTTTCATGTTAATAGAAGTCATCTTCTTTTCATATCTCTATAAAAATTGTGCTAAAACACTCAGGCATGGAGGATCTAGTCGAGGGTTGTTATGATGTTGTAATGTAGGTTTGATTACAGTGGTATCATGACCAACTTTAGTCATCTTCATTGTTATCTTTATCCCTCTTACACTGAATGGATCGGGCATGGAGGATCCAGTCAAGTTGTTGTAGCTGCATTGTGATGTAGGTTTTATCATTGTGTTGTTGTGACTGTGTTGATTGGTCATATTTCAGTGTCTCAATCTTGAGCTCAAGAGTGATCTTGAGTCCAATTTTTTCTTCTCCAAGATGCTTGAAATCCATGATGCTCATAGTAGTCTTGTTTACCTTTCTCACTAAGTCTTACCTCGGCTCACACTTAAATTCAATTCACTGACTGAAGTTAATGTGGCCCTCACTTCCCTATGCATTTCTTGTCCAATTTTGTGTTGAACACCATTCATCTATTGAGTTTTGTCCATTGACCTCCACTCATATAAAACCAACATCCACCAAAAACTATGATGGGTACTGGGCTTATCCTCCCGCAATCTGAGGGTGACTCTTAGTGCTAACAGGTGGATGGCGCAAGTCTAGACATGATTAGCTTCCTTGACCATTAAATTAATAGAGCTTACAAAAGGGAAGGAGAAGCGGTAACAAGTCTAGTGTGACAAGTGTAGGATTGAAGGCCACCATAAGAATGAATGCCCCACTTTTGTGCAGTATTTGGTGACTGGATTACTGAATACATTACCAGGAGGAGGGTACTATGAAATATGTAAAAAATGGGACCATCATCCACCTGATTTTCCATTTCTACAGAAATACCAGAGTACACCAAGGAATTTATTTTGTAACTTTTGCAAGTTAGTCTAGCACAAAGAGAAGGATTGTCATGCATTTGATTTAATGAGAGAGTGTACTTTAGATATGCAATATAGGATATAGGAGGAGAATTTTTCAATAGAAAGAGGTGGTCCACAATATCATAATCAAAGAGGATTTAATACTGAAATTTTAGGAGGCTTTGGTTGAGGCCGAGGAAGAGGGAATCTTGGAAAAGGAGGTAGAGGACAATAATATACTAAAATTGTAATCAACCGGGGCACTTAGCTCATGAATACCCAAATCCTTTTACAATCTACACATATTGTAGAGCACTGGATCATGTGAAAAAAGACTATCCTCAACTACTTGCGAAGTGGAAGGAAAGAGGGAATCAGAACCAGAACCAAAATTAGAACATACAAAATATATTAATCGAGAAACATAATGAAGGACCTAGAATAACAACCATCATGCATGGGAGATATAGAACAGGGGCTGATGTGATGAATGGAGGGAGGAAATTTGAGCAATGGGTGAGGAAATCAGTAGGACCTATGCCGACATTTGACCCTCATAAAGAAAAAGATATGTATCAAAGGACAATAAAATAGATACTAGGATCGGATTGGGTAGCATCAACATCATCTGCACCTCTTGTGTTCAACATGCCTTTGGTATGTGATCATACTATACCAGAAAATCTGCTTGATAAGATAAGTACTCTAAGAGAGTTTCTGAGAATTTGCATAGAATTGATGAAAGATGAAACTGCATTGAATGCATTATGTGAAATGATTTATCATTTTGCACAAGATAGGTAAATTTCTACCGCACAAAGGGTAGTGAATAAAGTACTATGCAAAAACAAGACCAATAAAGAGTTCAGACTAAGTGTTCAGATTGGGGAATATGATGTGGACAATGTCATTTTAGACTTGGGTTCCAATGTAAATGTGTTACCAAATAAAACATGGGAAATTATGGGCAAACCCAAGTTAATTTGGTCTCTTATCGGGTTAAGATTGGAAAAACAACACAAGATAATACCAATTGGTCGATTGATAGGGATACCTGTGAATATAGATGGAGTGCATAGTATAACATACTTTGAAGTCATTGAAATCATGGATGATACTCATCCATATCCATCACTAATGAGGTTAGAATGATCCTTTGAAAATCAAGAAATCATTAATATGAAGAGGAAGGAAATGATCTTTGAGGTAGGGAACTTAAAGGTTACTGCACCATTGGATATGATAGAAGGAAAAAGGTACATAGAGATAGTGAAAGGGAACAAAATTGACAACTTGTATAATATGACTACGTGAATGGATGACTATGTTAACCCCACTACAGATGGTGCAATAAGTTGGAGAAACATTATCTCATGTGCATTAGAATCAGAGGAAGGTTTGGAACATTGGAATCAAAGGATGCATGAAGTATCCACCAAATGATGTGACTGCATTACTCAATCATTGCACTGGATTGGAATAGAGATATGTGACCCACCCAAGTATGATGGTTTGACTGACATAGAATATATCCTACATGTGTTTGAGTTGCAGATACCCGAACAACAAATATCGGTGGAATTAGATGTTGTCTTGAATGCCACTCTAGCCAGATGGTGGGCTGCACACAAAGAAGGAATAGAAGACTCACAACATTGTAGAAGATTGATGCAAGTTAGAATCGGTACTGAGGTGGAGTATATTGCACAAAAGTATACAGGGGTAGGTGATCCAACAGATAATGTTGAGAAGTCTAGAAACATATGGAGATCGATACTAAAGAAGGAATGGACACACATTTTTATACATACCTTGGATACAATTCCTAAGAACTAGTACCTAGAACTAGAAATATGCAGAGAAACAACGAATTGGGACAAGATAATTCAAAGGTTTAAGTTAACATTTACATTTGAACGTGAATCTCCATTATTAGATGCAACTTTGTAGGACATTAGAACCAAGATATTTTTAGAAGAAGGGCCATTGGAGGTAGTACATATGTGTAGTGCGTACAGATCTTCTATGATTGTTCATGAGTTACTAGAATGTTATAGTGTTGTTAAAGATAAACAAGATGAGGAAGATCCAAGGAATATAAAATTAATTGAAAATGAGGGAGAACGCGCAGTATAAGAACTAGAGATTGAATCTGTTGTAGATGCACAACCACTAAAGACATGAAAGTTAAATATTGGGACAAAAGAAAATCCAAAGTTTGCAAATATAGGAGATTACTGGAATGATGAAATTGTGGAGAAGATTGCATATTTATTGCGTGAGTATGAGGATATATTCTCAACTAAATTATTAGAAATGAACTGGATAGTTGGGGAGTTAGGAGAAATGAATATCCCTTTCCAACTAGGTGCTAATCCAGTAATACAGAGACCTTATAGACTGAATCTGAAATATAAAGAGAAGGTAAATGCAGAGATAGACCAAATGTTAGAAGC
Source organism: Picea engelmannii (assembly GCA_009831015.1). Classification (NCBI taxonomy): domain Eukaryota; kingdom Viridiplantae; phylum Streptophyta; class Pinopsida; order Pinales; family Pinaceae; genus Picea; species Picea engelmannii. The sequence continues at coordinate 1,032,555 of ML776550.1, forward strand.
TAGAATCATTGAACCAGTTGTGGAATCGGAATGGATAAGTCCAATGGTAGTGCAAGATAAGAAAATAGGGGGAATCAGGATTTATGTGTACCTAAGGAAGCTAAAGGATGCATGTCTACGTGATCCATTTCCAACACCGCTTACAGATGAATTACTAGATAATGTAGGAGGGTAGAAGGCCTATTCTTTCATAGATGGATTCTCATGATATCACCAGATAAATATTGTGCATGAATAAAAATATAAGACTAATTTTTCAATAGAGTGGGGAAGCTAGGAGTACATAGTGATGCCTTTTGGGCTGAAGAATGCACCTGTAGTTTTTTCAAGAGTAGTTGTCATAGATTTTAAGGAATTTATTCATAAGTTCCTTGAAGTTTACTTAGATGATTGTACTATGTTTAGTCTATTGAAATATCACATATAATTACTCAGGCTAATGATGTATAGGTGTAGACAATGTCATATTTCACTGAATTTGAAGAAATGTATTTTGTGCACACCTTTTGGAATTTTGTTGGGCCATGTGGTATGCAATCAAGGATTATCAGTGGATCCTACCAAGGTTGCAATGATTTTGGACTTACAATCACCCACATCAATCAAATATTTGAGAGAAACCCTGGCTCATACAGGATACTAAAAAAAGTTCATTAAGGGTCATGTGAAGATTACATCACCTATGGAGAAATTGTTGAAGAAATAAGCTAAGTTTCAATGGAATGAGGACACCATAAAAGTTTGGATACATTGAAGGAGAAATTAGTGACTGCGCCAATTTTGATATTTCCAGACTAGGGAAAGGAATTTCATGTTCATTTGGATGCGTCATCCATATCTTTATGCATAGTATTATCTTATCCAGGAGAAGGATATATAGACCATCCAATTGCATTTGCAAGTAGGAAGTTGTCAATAGCATAAATTAATTGCATTACCATAGAATGAGAAGGATTGGCAATGGTATATGCACTGTGGAAGTTTATACATTATTTGTTGGATTCTCATTTTAGGATAATACATACCATTGTGCACTAAGATACTTAGTGAAAAATCCATTGTTTGGTGGGGGGGGGAAGAATATGCATATGGTTGTTGTTGTTATAGGAATATGATTTTAGGGTTGTTGTGAAACCAGGGAAGTTGAATGTAGGACCAAATAACTTATCACACATACTATCAGGAGAAGATGCAGGGAATCTAGATGACAACTTGTCGGATGGGCATTTATTTGCAGTTAAAATGGTGGATGACTACTTCACAGACATTGTGTAGTTTTTAAGTATAGGAATGGCACCATCATACATGACAGTTGCACAAAAGAAACAATCAATGGTTAATCGACAGACTTCCAACTAATTGGGAACTTATACAAGTTAGATGCAGATGGAATATTAAAATGATGCATGTTAGAGCATGAAAGGCCAATGATACTCTCAGAAGTGCATGAAGGAATTGTAGAAGGAAACTATGCAGGTAAAGTGACTGCACATAATATTTTGTGCGCAAGGTTCTAGTGGCCCACACTTCACAAGGATGATAAAGAATATTGCCAGGCATGCAATGTCAATGGGTGGGAAATCCATCCAGAAGGGATGAGATTCCTTTGCACCCACAGGTTACACTGTAGGCATTTGATAAATGGGAAATAGACTTTGTTGGACCAATCAACCCACCAACGATAATATCATGAGCTAGGTATATAATCATTGCATTGAAGTATTTGTCCAGATGGGAAGAAGAAACATCATTCATAGACTGCATCATGGAGACTCCTACATGGTTTCTATTTGAGAATGTGGTTATATGATTTGGATGTTCACGCAGTCTATTGAGTGATCAAGGAACACACTTCCTGAATAAGGAGATTGCAACATTGACTAAGTAATTTCAAATTCATCATCATAGGAGTACATTATATCACCCTCAGGCCAATGGGATAGTGGAAGCTTTTAATAAAATTCTATAGAATGATCTAAAAAAGATCTGTCATGTATGAAGGGATGTTTGGGACTTGAGTATTCCTACAATATTATAGGAATATAGGAATAGAAGTAAAAATTTAACCAGGCATAGGTTGGTCTATGGGAAAGAAGCAGTAATGTCAATGGATTTTATTGTGCTTAGCCTGCACGTTGCAACGATTAATGAACTTTCATAATCTTGCACAATAGAGGAGAGATTATCACAATTGCTACAACTTAAGGAAGATTGATTTGTCGCAAGGCTCCATCAACAAGTTCAGAAGGAAAGAGAAAATGCACGCCATGATAGACATATTAAACACAAAAAAATTCAAGTGGGGGACTTCATATTACTATATGACAACAAGTTTATGTAGTATGTGACAGAGGCAGGTGTTTTGTAGTTGGAAACATTGAATTGTGAAGTCCTAGGAGGAATGGTGAATGACATTCGATTGAAACTTTATAGGGATGGTCGACCTCCCACGCACTAGGATGAATTGTGCAAGAACAAATTTACCATAGTAATATATTATAGTAGGAAAAAGACAAAAATAAGTAAAAGTGGAAAAATAAAAAGAAAATAAAGTAACAAAGTAAAGGAATGTAAGAACTAGGAAGTATGAAGTGTTAACCCGAGGTCCAAGGTGAAAGACTGACACAGGAACATGTAAGTGCGCAGAATAAGTGAGTGTTGCGCAAATGGATGAAATTGCGTCGAGAAGGGAGATTACATGTAGAAACAAAGAATTGTCCAGTGAATGAACAAGTAATCCAAAAAAACTATGCATAATAGGACCGACAAGACCATTAAAGGCATTAAAAGGAGGAAACAATGGTTAAAAAGCATTAATGAAAAGGCATAAAGATGACACGTAGTCATAAATGGAAAAATTCTTTGGGGATCATGATAGACTGGCGGTATGAGGAAAAAATACAAAGGCAGATTTGGTAACAAAGTAGCATTAAATCATGCATTGAGTACACAATTGGTGAATTAGACTGTTAGTTCAGGCGCAGATGTACAGGGACAACTATCGAAGGGTTATAAAATCACACCAGGGGTCGACAGGGAAAGGGTATTTTCATTCATAAGTGTTGTGAGAATACACAATAGACCAGAAGACAACTAGAGCTACCACAAAGTAGTTTTAGAGTAAAAAAGGGGAGCATCAATCTAAGAAAGAAATGGCACCACAAAAAGTTGGGGCACCAACTACTGCAACATGAAAGCCATTTTGAATGTGACCATCATTCACACCAAAATTTAAGGAAATGTTCGGTGGTTCAGCTTCGCAGCTGCGTTTTCCCAGGGATTACATACCATCGAGAAAGGACACCGCACCGCAGGTTAGAATTCCCAAGGACTCAAGGTACCCATTGGTTAAGCCATAAATATCGCTTGGTGTCATTATTGAAGGGGACCTGATGGGTGAGGTCATTTCTTTGAAGTTTTCGGAACATGACATAATAGATGCACATAATTTTCATGAGTTAGCACGAGACAAGTATTTACGCACTAAAAATGTACCGGGGTTAGGTGCAATATTGATCAAGATGCAAATTTGGGTGACCAGGATAGAAAACTCAAGGATATTAAACTTTCTATAAATCCTACACTTTGGTAGAATTCAAGAAATAAACACCTATATCCACTAGTATCTATCGATATGTAATGAATTGCACAGATAACAGGATTGCCGACAACAAGGGAGGATCTGACAAAATTATTCACAAATAAGTCTAGGGAGATATCATTATCTGAAAGTATGAAAGAGAAGTTCAAAACCTTAATAGGAAAGAGAGGGTTGGATGTTGCCAACATAAGTGATGATGTAATTAGATTTGCAATGCAGGTATTGGCATGCAAATTACTAATGAAATGTCGGAAGGATGAGGTGTTGACCACAGTAATAGAAACTATGGAGAATTGCGTAGAAGGGGTCCAAATAAATTGGGCCACATTTTTGGTCAATTAGTTTGTGATAGATTGAACTGAAGCCGAGGAGAAAGACATGGAATTTCATTATACCTGGCTTATCAAACTGACAACATTGGTCGCCTGGAGGGAGTCTGATGAGTGCCAGTTTTTGGAAACACCACGAAGAAATCATGCAGCGATGTGATATGTTACTTATGGAATACTACACACAAGGGGAGACAAAAAGACAACAATGTCACCTTCTATGTCTACCTTATCACGATTAGGCACATCATAGATCACACACTATGCATCACCACCTAGAATGTGGAGAACTATCAAGGTATTGCACACTTCAAAGCATGGATGCACCACATGTATATCCAAGATAAAAGAGACCCGGTGTACCAATGGCTACCAAAAAGCTACAATTTGACAGAAGAAGATGTATGCCTTATTTCCAATGGTTGGGACGAAGAATGGAAAGTTCCAACTGAAGAAACATAACACCCTGATGAGGAAGAGGAATGAGACAATAAAGATGAAGACCCAGATGAGGCACAAGGCAATGAACAAGGAAATGGCGCAGGAGACACACAACAGAAAGTCCCAAAAGTAGGGCACAAGAGGAAATACAATGGTAAGGGGCCAACAAAATCTGCGCGCAAGAAGATGAAATCCCACAAAGAGCCAACTATATACACTATGACGGATGATGATATTGATAGAATCAACTACCAAGTGAGGGATGTCACAAATGAGGTAGTTCAACATGTGTCACAATTACATGAAGAAATGAACAAGAAGGTGCAAGAGTAGTTGACAACATTGCAACACTAGTTGGAGGTAATGAGCATAGTGCCAGAGAGAAGATCATTTGAATGCCAACCAAGAAGCGTGGCTAGAGAAGAAAGGGCCACCACTTCACACTTTTCAGAGATCACAGTAGGGTTCCAAATTTTGAAGATCTCGCTCGAAGTAATTGAATTTTGTACACTAGAGATGAAGGGATAGGCACATGTACTAAGTCACTTGGACTTAATCTTGTCATAGATATCCATGGAATATTTACAAGGATGGCAAGCAGGGGTGGCGTAGGAAACCCAGTTCGACGTAGAATCAATGAAAAAGTATTTAAATAAGGTAGTGGCAGATAAGGAAGACCTGCAAAAGGTTCATATTGAGGTGTTTCAGGAGAAGTACAAGGCCGAATAAAAGGCCAAGTGGGTACAACAAGTCATCCAAAATATATATAGGGAGATTTACAAGATATTGGTGGTGATAGAAGCCATAATAGAGGAGCGGATATAAGCAATCAATGAAGTAATTCAAGGATTTTGCAATGGGGTTGGAGAGTTGAAAGCACACACCACACTAGGTACACCACCTACAGAAAAGGAAAAAAGAGACAAAATATCTATAACCTCAGTCGCAAGCATTAAGAGTCTCGGTGAGGAGTGTGTGACGCTATGTGAAGAAAGAACGTGGATTTGGACACAACTGATGGTGAATATGGAGTTGAAGGAAATCGAGGAAAGAGTAAGAAGTGCATAGGAGAAGATGCAAAAAGACAATGAAAGAATAAATAATCGGCCACCATTGGAACACATGACGACCATCCTTGCGAACAGAAAATTATACAGTGAGATAGAGCAGATGAGGGAAGAGAAGAAGACTATCACACAACGATTGGAACCCCTACAGGATGAATCACTCAATATAATAGGGGGATTGGCAGTGACGTGGGGCATGGTGAAGCAATCTAAGTAAGACTGCTAGGCTATAGAATAAATCTTGGAGATGGAGGCTAAGGAAAAAAAAGAAGTCGCAACAACCAAAGAGACATTACAAAAATTTATGGATTCATGGAAGGGAGCTACGCAACAGGCCTGAGTGGCTTGAGATGAACCACATGTGAGTGTTGGGGGCCTGTTGGATAGACATTTTGGATGCAATTTTGAGAAATATCCTAATGGTTGAGGATATGTGTAGTAAAGGTGCATTTAGAATTAGAGTGTGTTGTGCAGTAAAAGTGTATTTGACAGTGCATAATAAGATAAAGAAAGGAAATAAAGCAAGGAGACAAAGGAGGGAAAACAACATGCAAGCGAAAAGGAAGGAAAAGTAGCATGCAGGCACGAAGGAAGGAAAAGCACACACAAAATATGTGTTTTCATGAGTTGTAATGAGTCATAATGAGTTGTCATAAGGTTTTGGGATAATCTAGTAGGGTTTTAAGCCCTAAACTCTATGTATAAATATGTAATGGGTTGGGAAGAATAGGTTGTTGTTGCGGCTGGAAGAATAGGATGAGAATGAGAGAGAGTCTATGTTTGAAGGCGTAATGGGTTGGGAATAATAGGTTATTGTTGCGGCTGGAAGAATAAGCTGAGAATGAAAGAGAGTCTATGTTTGAAGGCTTAGGGGAGATGGGGAATAATATCATGATGTATCTATTGTAGAGAAATGCGTAAGACTGAGATGAATTGCATGGAGAATAATAAAGAATCTAACCGTTGTGGAAGTATCCCAAGGATTGGGTGAACCACATTAAATTATGTGTCTGAATGTGTCTTTTTATGTGATTGTTCATGGATGATATGTTTATGCATGATTAGATCTAGCCCTGAGTGATGCGCAGTAATTATAAATGTTAAAGTGAATGGTTTGTGTCATAGTTTACATTATAATGGTTTTGTATAATTGAGTTTACCAATTAATCAAGGGACAAGAGATGCATAATATTGTGCACAGGGTATATAAGTATCAATGAACATGTTGATGACCTCACATCCCCTCATCCCTATAGAAACTTAGTTCCCACAGTCCTAGTAGATACCTCAGGTGAGACTTCACTTGCATGTAGGTGATGTTGAAAGGACCAGTATATGAAGGGTTTTGTTGGTTATATAACTTGAACCTAGGGTCTTACAACTGTGCACAAACACATATCGTATTTTCCTATGATTTCACAACTCATTTCATGGGCAAAAAATGTGGTGTATGTATTTTTTCACTTTGTACTGACCATACACATTTGCTTAAATATCATTGTATGGAGGATTCATCATTCATTGGACATACATGACCCTCATGATGACTTGAATGTCCTCATATAAAGCATAATGATGGTTCACATGTTTGAAGTCTCCCCTTTGAGTTCCCATGCTATGGTCTAGATGTGTGATTTAAATCTTCAATTTGATGTCTAATATAATTGCAGGGTCCTCGTTTTCCTCCTTCATCACATGCTTGGATATGGTAGACAATTTGGCCAACCTATTTTGGTCACTTTCTTACTAATTGGATCTCTCTTGGGATTTATTCACTATTCAAGGCCTTAGTTAGTTTAGAAGCCTCCCTTGGTGTTATATTTGTATTTAACACCCTAGAGACACACAAAGGACCTACTGACACTATCATGTTGAGCCACACTTTTATGCCTTGGATTTCATATATATTTTAGGGAGGTCATACCCTAATTATCTAGTAAGGTGGGACTAGTTGTGGGTTGCATCACTGGCAACACACGATCAAGGGTGAGCTACATCACTACAACCCATGACTTCCCTTGTCACCTTCTATATTTGATGAGTTACAAGGAGATTAACTATGGGTGAGTTGTTTATCTCGTGATATGAGCTTGGTAACTTGCAATACACTTGGATTTCACTTACTACTAAAGATATAGAAGCATCCCCTAGCCTCTTCCATCAATCTATATAAAGAAGGCATTCCAAGGGAGAAGGGGAGGAAGAATCCAAGTAAACATGTGTTGTAGGATTTTAAAGGATCTCTTCTATGGATTTCGTCTTCATATCATGTCATCCTTACTTGTGTGAGGGATAAGGAGGAGCTAGAGTAGGGGCTAAGGAGAATCACGATCAAGACTCAAGGTAAACCATTGATTGATGCACATTTTATCCACTTACTTATATAGATATGCATGGTTTTACCCTTCCAATGCTGGTGTATTTAGTTGTAAATGGTAGATCTGTTCTTTCCTTGAGTAGATCAAATTAGATCTAGATCATATTTGCAATTCATAATGCTTGAAGAAGTTTCAATTTGGTATTCATTGTCTCCTTGTGTGTAGGAATCGATTTGCAAGAGTTGGAGTTGGATCTCTAGAGATGCATAAGGTAGGAATACATGAGGACAACTGCCAATAATCAATCATGCCATTCTATCTCCTTTCATAAATAGGAATAACTATAATAAATCTGGTGGAAAACTTATTGTTGTCTATCCTACAATTTGTCTCAAATCATGAGCATATTTGAGGGAGTATTCACCTGTATGTAGGGGGGATTTCTCCACAACATAATGGGTGACTCCAATGGGAAATAATCTTTGATTATTCCTCCCCTTCTCCCTTATAATGCATTCTTTATATAGATTGATGGAGGAGGCTAGAGGATGCTTCTATATCTCTAGAACTCAAGGAAATCCAGGTGTATTACGAGTTCCCAAGCTCATATCACGAGATAAACAACTCACCCAGTGTTGATCTCCTCGTAACTCATTAAATCTAGAAGGTGATAGAGTTGGTCATGAGCTGCAGTAATGCAACTCACGACCAATCGCATGTTGCAAGTGATGCAGCCCACAACGTATTTCACCTTGCTTGATCCAGGTGGATATTGGTGGCCACCCACCTATTCCACTAATTCATAATGGTTTCACATCTTGGTAGGTTTTCTACAATTTTTTGGGTCCCAAAATTTCGGGGTCGTTTTAAGGCCCTAAACAATTTTTTTTGACATGCCAATATCTATTGGGCACTTCCATGTCAAAAAAACGTCGTTTAGGGCCTTAAAACGACACCGGAAGTTTGGGACCCGAAAAGCTGTAGAAAACCTTCCAAGATGTGGAACCATTTTGAATTAGTGGAACATGTGGGTGGCCACCAGTATCCACCTAGATCATTGCTAAAGAATCAAGGTGTGACCTCCCTCAAAATATGTGAAATCCAAGGCATAAAAGTGTGTCTCAACATGACAGTGTCAATAGGTCCTCCATGTGTCTTTAGGGTGGAAAATAGAGCCATAACACTTGGGTCCCCGGATTTTTCTAATCCATTAGGATATTCTCTTTAAGGTGTTTACTTGGCCAAAATTTCCTTTTCCTTGAGTGGTTTTGGCATCCATTATAAATTTCTACTTTAATTGTTTATATTGTTCTTGTAACCTGAATTTTTCACTTCCTTGTAGTATAGAGGCATGCTTTTTGGAATGTTACTAGTGGTATTTCTCTGACCATCATAATATGGTGGGTCAAATCCTATCGGTTGAATTTTCAAAAGAGGACACCCTAACAAACACCATTATAATGGTTGGTTAGACCCTTCAAATATTCCCAAATCTATTTTTGTTGCACCCTTGTTCATTGGTTAATGTCTCTAATATATTTTTTAAACTCTATCATGTTACTAAATTACTCATGATTTATATTCCTTCTTCCACCTTCCATGCTCTTAGGTTTGTTGAGATTTTTTTCCTTCATCAACTCTCCATTTGTCTGGATGTTACTATTGTTAGTCCTTTCCTCATCATTTGGCTTATAGCTTCCCTTGTTTCTTAGGTTGGTTTGATTGGGGTGTTTAGCTTAGTCCCAAGTTTGCACCTAGTCATTCATTATCTCCTCCTCAAAGGGAGATTTAACACAAGTTTTTAGGTGAGGAGGTAATATTCTCAATTGAGGGAACTTGGGACACACATACCTACATTATTGATTTATCTTTACTCATTGTATGTTTTATTGTGTTCTTATTTTATTTCATTTCGAGATAAAATTTCCTAGTTTACATTCACAAGAGGAGAAGTAACTCCACAAGTATGTATATTAGGTTCCTAACACTTCTTTTTTTTCTTGTTATGTTTCTATAATACCAAATATCCTTTCGTAAAGTAGATTATATACATATATATTATAGATGAATACCTAGTTTAGGGCTCTTTCTTACCTAGAACGAAAATAAATCTTATGTTCCCTTTCCAATTGCGTAATAATCAAGTAAATTTGGTAACGATTCTAATACTTACTTCTTGTTTAAATGCCTTTATTAGGTTCAAATGAAGGTTTTCTAGGTTGCATTTTTTCTTTTCTAGTTATTTACTTTCATGCATTTAATTAATTAAATCACCAAAAACAAATGGATTAATAAACCTTGCTCTTCTTTCATTTATTAGTTTTTCTAATTATTTCATTTCTTATTATAAAATACTCAATCAAAATCAAATATAAATTGAAATTAATTATTTTTTATGATAAAAACTTAATCAAAATCAAACATATATTGAAAACTGTATTTTTAAAATCAAATCACTTTAAATCAAATATATATTGAAATTTGTTATTTTTATGATAAAAATTAATCAAAATCAAACATATATTGAAAACTGTATTTTTAAAATTAAATCACTTTAAATCAAATATAAATATATATTGAAATTAGTTATTTTTTATTATAAAAACTTAATCAAAATCAAACATATATTGAAAACCGTATTTTTAAAATCAAATCACTTTAAAGTTTATTAAAAAAAAACATCCAAAATTTGATCAAACACGGGTTAAACATTTATACCTGAAAAATGTTTAGAATGCAAAGCACTTTCAAAACAATAAGATGATTAAGTTCACTATGAATACTAATTCAAATAATAAGATGACTAAATTCACTATCAATATTCATTCAAATAATTTATGGTGAAATAAAAAAGATTTTATAATAATAATTTAAATTTAAGGTCATTTAACATTAAATTGACTATTAAAAAGTGTATATATCTTATTTTTTTTAGATGTAAAATTTAGTATTTTTTTAATGAAGAAACACATATTTTTAATCATTAAACTCATCCATTCAAATTATATAAAAAACAATTTTTTATAATTTAATCAAAATAAGATAAAATATAACCCTAATACAAATATAAATTGTGAAATTAACCATACACCTAATCCAAATAAAAATAATCTCTCAAATCTTTCACCAAACATTCCTCAAATTAACCCTAAAGCTGCCCAACTGAAAATAATTTGAAATCTTCATGCACTATATTTTGTCAACAAAAGCTTAATTATCATTATGGACTTCAACTCAATGCAATGACTCTCCATTGAAACGTTTGGTGCTCGGCAGAATATCAAAGACACCTGGCTGTGGGAACGACCGGTTCAACTGTGGAACAGAAAGAAGGCTAAGGGTCGCAAGAAACATTTGGTGCTCGGCAGAAGATCAAAGACACCTGGAGAACGACTGGTTCAACTGTGGAACAGAAAGAAGGCTAAGGGTTGCAATAGCTGCAGGGTTTTGAATATCCATTCCCGCCTACGGGCGCATCGATCTTATATATTGTAAAGGCTTCGGGTGGAAAAAAAGGTTGATAGTTGATCATTGTTGGGTTGTTGAGTACCATGATGTTGTAGATCGCTTATGAGCCCATTGTAGGATGAAAGAGTTGAATTTTGAGAGGTGATCCTGTTGCTCCTTGAGAGCCAAGATGGGCTGAAGTAATGAAGTTTTCCATATTTGAATAGAATGGAATGGAACTGTGAATTCAATTCATAAAGAAACCACGTTTTTTTTTAAAGGTTGTCTGGAATCATGGCAACCATTTTTCAATTTTCAAAGTTTCATACCAATTATTATGTTCATCATCAGAAAAGAATGAAATGAATGAAAGAAAATTCATTCTTTTCTGAGATGAACCACAGTTGGTGGTGTGAAACTTATTGCTAAACTCTCAGATTTGAAAAACCACGTTTTCCAGCAAAGGTAAGAAATTCAAGCTTTGCCAAGTAATGTCAATACGGTCACAATCCCAATCCCATTATTATGGAATTGTGTGGCTACTATCAAACGACTCAATGCGTGACCACAGTCAAGATCTCAATCACTGTCAAATGACTTGGCTTCCTATTTAGAGGTTATTAAAAATCTTATCGCTGGAATAATCATATTAAGATTAACTTCGCCATGCATTGACTCAAAATCAAAAGCGAAAAAAAAGGTGATTGAAAAAAAGTATGTGTGCCTAGGAAGAAGTGAGAAAACTAAGTGCATAACAGATTAACTCGTGGTTAGCTGGAAAAGGATTTGGTGTCGTAGAATAACAAGGTATAGGAATTTGAGTGTAAGTTTCCACAGTTTTATTTATTTATAGTTGTAGCAAATTTTTTTTTGGATATAATTGTATAAGGGTTTTCGGAACGTTTAATTTTTCTGGTGGATATTCAACATTTGGACAACAGATCATCAGTGAGGGTTTTTGAAACGTATAAAGTTTTTAGTGGACACTCTACCCATCATCCCATCATCAGAGACAACAGATCATCAACTTCTGTTGTCTCTGATGATGAATAGAGTGTCTACCTGAAACATTGGACATTTCAAAAAAAACAAAAAAAACATACATCCAATTTCTGAAAAATAAATTACCGTATGATCTGATTAGTTGGAAAAGGTTTTGATTTTCATGAAGACGTATAGAGTACAAATATCTCCTGCTTATGTAAAAAAACATAAAGTGGATAATGGATCACCTCAATCTAGAAGCTGAAAAGCATTTGATTTGATTTAATGTGTCAACAAAACATCAAGCGAATCTTCAAGCGGATATTGTGTCATCTCAATCTGGAAGAAGGAATTTCTTGTGTGAACAAAACATTTAGTGAGGGGTTATATTGTACAGAAGATTATTGTGTATCAAAGCCGTTGGAAGGAAATTAATGTGTGAAACAAAACATTTTGTGAGGGGTTATATTGTACAGAAGATTACTGTGTAAACAAAATTGCTAGGTATATAGCATTTAAATTAATGTGTAAACAAAACAGTTGGTGAGGGATGGCACTGTACAGAAGATAGGTCCTTTTTTATGTTAATGTGAAACACACAACCGTTAGGTATAGAGCATTTAAATTAATGTGTAAACAAAACAGTTGGTGAGGGATGGCACTGTACAGAAGATAGGTCCTTTCTTATGTTAATGTGAAACACACAACTGTTAGGTATAGAGCATTTAAATTAATGTGTAAACAAAACACTTGGTGAGGGATGGCACTGTACAGAAAGATAGGTCCTTTTTTATGTTACTGTGAAAACAACAACAGTTGGTGAGGGGTTATATTGTGCATAATATAAGAAGGAAACAGAAAACTCTTTGTTGAAAAGTTTGTGTGAGATCAACTTTTTCAATGCAATAGAAGTTTTTGGCTCTACAGCCTAGTGTCGTTCATTCCATCTTTCTCTGTTTCCTTTGTTTCTTCTTTTCTACTTTGTTTATACTCTGGTGTATAGATGGTTGCTGACTAAAATAGCAGCTGCTTTCTTATAGATCTGACAATAAAATGCCATGGCGGTTGTTCAATAAATGTTTGCTGACTAAAACAGCAGCTGGTTTCTTATAGATCTGACAATAAAAAGCCATGGCGGTTGTTCAGAATTGAGTGTAGAGAAACTGATACATTAAAGAGAACATCCCAACATTGCAAGGAATCAATTACAAGCGTTGAAGACATGAGAAAAATGAAAACCTTCTGATGCTCAAGCAGAGCATCATAAGATTGGAACATTTGATTGGCTTTGGACCTCCTACAACATGTAGATTTGTTTTCAACAAGATTACAGAGGAAGATTTGTTTTCAACAAGATTACAGAGGAGGCGGTGGCCTAAGTTTCTAATACCTTTCTTGCTGGACTACTCCATAGATCCGCTTCCCATAATCTTCTCGTTGCATCTTCAGTTGACGATAGAAATTCCTAATAAACGTTTCGGCTTTTACGTTGAGTTCATCAGCGCACAGTCCATCGTCGCGACTCTGCTCAGACTCCATATTCATGTTCATGCCGTCGGCTTCTCGGGGGCCATCGGAAACCTCAACAAAGAACAGACGAGCAGCAGCTGCACACTGTTCCAGGGAACTTCTCCGATCATTATTTTCATTTCCTTTTGAATTCGGCGTTTGGGAAAACAGCGAAGGCAAAGACTGGAAATCGTGTAATTTGCTGCAACAGATACGAATCGTCCTCTGGATTTCATTTGCAGGTTTCTGAACCTTGGACCCTAATTTTCCGACGGAATCTTCTTCGGAACATACTTTGATCAACGGACTGGACGGACGAAGAATCCCCGATTTAATTGCAAGACTGACGATGACGAGATTGAGAAGAATATACATATAAAATGGGCAGGGGCTGATCCAGCAGCTTTGCTTGGAGTTCAAAATGCCCATAACAACAACAGCAAATTCTGCAGCCGACTGGAGCCGACGAGTAACAAAGGAAATAAAGGCAAGGAAAACGGAGAACAGAAGCCCATTCATAATGAAAAGGATTAGCCTACTTGTAGTTGAACCCCATTTCTCAGAGGACTCTATACATTGGAGTTTAATTCGAGACAAAAGTTCATCCATTCTATCTTATCCAAACTATACAAATGAAATAAAAACAAGTTAATCGATCTGAAATTCTGGCAAGAATATGCTAAATACTAGATCCTTCCTAAACCAGGCATGGAATTGAAAAAGAAATCGTTAGCGATCTTATCTGCTGGAACTGAATATATAGATACATGACATAATACTGGGACCATTACCATTACCAGTATTTTCTTTTTCTGAGTACTCGTCAGTCTACACACCAACTATATCTGATGTATGTTCTGTCAATGTGTCCTTCACATATTTCAAATAGATTAAATTATTGTTTTCATCTGACGTATCTTCTGTCACTGTGTCCTTTACATATCTCAAATAGATTAAATTATATTATTCTTCTTCTCTGGACCCAATTCATATTGTCCGTAAATGGACTTTTGGATATGCAGACGCTGTGGCTGCTATACCTAATCTGATTAATTTAAACTTTAGTTGTTTTCCACTGCAAACTCGATTAGACAAAAGCCGACAAGCTCGGCAAGATCCTCCTCCTCCTTCGCAGACCGTACGTTAATCAGGAGACACAGCGTGTTGGATTCTGAAAAGTGTTACAGTTTGTTTGTTCCGTTTTCCCTTGTCATTCTAAAGCGGTTGACGAGCTGCCAGTGTCCTTGTCTTTTTATCCGCTCCAAAACAAGCGACCTCTACCGCTAGGTTCAGTTGGGCATCCAGATTCCAGTTAGATAGGAAATGGTATCCAGATTGATAGGAAATTAGACTTCTAATTAAATGGAAAAAGAATCTTGTCTTTAGAATTTCGTTAAGGGTTTTCATGGATACAAAATTTTGATAATTGTTTTTACAATTTGGATCAATCGAGAATTAGGAAAAATTGTTAACATGTTTTTTTTTTCCATGTATAAGTTATTTAATGAATTTTCTTTTGAGTAAAGTTTGTGTTAGGTTTCCACAGGATGCTTAACGTTTTTCATTTAGTTGTTTTTCATATTTTTTTTTGGATTACACATTTTTATCTAGAGCATATCTATATTTTGTTTTAGGCTACAGGCGAGTCACACTCCTACTCTAGCACAACTCTCTTGTATATTTGGACAATTTGTTAATAGTCTTTACACTGRCACAAGATGTGAGTAACACTCGACTAAGTCTTATTATTGCAAAATAGTTACAATATGCGTACCACCGACTCGGTTTACAACTTGGGTAGAGTCACACGACTCGCCTCACCTCATCAAGACACTCATACATAGATTCGTCACACCAAGACTTGTCCGTCATAACAACTTTTGCGACTCCTGCGATGCACCTCAGAGGTGCACCCACCACAAACTCATCGTCTCTTCTCATAGCATGCCTCACCGAGACATGTGACAAGACATCACCAAACTCAGCCCAAAGAACGCCGTCCCAACTCTGTCCACAAAATCACCTCAAGGTAGCACAAGTCCTGCCATGTGGAGTAACTTGGCTCATTGAGGGAGCTTGTCTCTCTTCATCCAAGTCTACTGCAGAAGCTTGACTATGATCTTGCTCTCCTTGTTGTGCCTTTTTAGTTGTGCACTTTGTGCTCCTATATGGACTCCAAACTTCACCTTCACAAACCGTCGCATCCTTTGGATGTGTCGCGCCCCTTGGTAGATCAACACACCCAAATGAACCAACACGCCCCTTTGTGGACCCATGTATCTAAATGAACCCATGTGCTCATCAACCTCTGTGTCCCTTGGGACCGACGTGCCCCAACCTTGGGTGCACTCCTCGTGTTGACGCGCCCCAACCTCTTTGGTGTGCCCATCTCTTGGTCGCTTCCACCCCCATGTTTCACCTCATGCTTGGGCAAGCCCCTTGGCGTGTTCATGCGCCCAAGGCACCCACTTTCCCAACTAGTACGACTCTAGTTGAGTACCTTACGTAGGCCATTTAAGGATTTTTTTATTTATTTCATGTATAAGGTGAAGGTAGGGTATTTAAGGAAAGTATATTATTGAGAACTGATCAAATAGAGAAATTGACTTTATATGGGAAACAGGCGAGAGGTTAAAACTACATTCGGCTTCTTGGGTTTTGCATGCTAATAAAAAAAAACATTATTTCTAGTTCACAAAGTACAATAGGTCTTTCCTTGGATTTTAAGGTGTATATTGAAAGAAGTCTTCCAAAACATATGACAAGAGTGAAAGTCTACCCCCTTATTCTACACAACAATAATTTTATCACAGTACAATAAGTTTTCATCAATATACAATAAAATATAAGCTATTAATATTAGTACCTTTCACAAAACACATAATAGTGGCATTGTCTAAATGTTCTATGTTTTGGCTTTTTTCGTTGGAATTCAGTGACATAAATTTAGACGAAATCGTAATTTCCTATTGTTTGAATTGCATTTTTGAATGTATAAATGGATTAAGCGTGTTGAAAAACCACCAAAACACTCAGATTATACGAGCTTAACCACTCAAATATATATATCCAACACTGTCTCACCAAATTTCAAACAAAATTAAAACAGAAAAAAATCCCCCCAGAAATCAAAACTTAAAACATTTAAACTACAACCATAATATTAAACATTTCTTATTTATTTATTTATTTATTTATAGAACTATCTTCTCACTTACACAAAACCTAAGTTATAAGAAACTTAAACATCTTTCAAATTTCTACCTAGAAAAACTTTAATAATATCTTAAATTTCTGTTCCAAATTTACTCCCACGTTCTGTACCCCACCTGATGTTACCATTCTGTCCAGTTTTACTATTATAAAAAAGTTAGGTGATTTTCATTTTCAAACGGGCACATTGCCTTTCCTTCAAAGCTCTGCGCTTCGTTCGAGGCACTCGATTAGTTCATCCCCGGGGCCCGGATCCAATGCGAGCATATTTAAGAAAGATTAGGATATTGCGAATAATGTTTTAGTTTTACGATGTTTA
This sequence comes from Picea engelmannii, assembly GCA_009831015.1. Classification (NCBI taxonomy): domain Eukaryota; kingdom Viridiplantae; phylum Streptophyta; class Pinopsida; order Pinales; family Pinaceae; genus Picea; species Picea engelmannii. Next base: position 1,049,783 of record ML776550.1, read on the forward strand.
GAACATTATTAGGAGGTCCATGTGCATGTGCGCATGTGGGCCCAATGTCTATACTATTCCTCTAATGTCCAAGGGCTATTTTTTTCCAATGTTACGAGGTAACCTAATTATGCCTCTACGAAATGCAAATGGGTAAATAATTATGCCACCCCCTTTCCCATCCCTTAATCCTTTATTCATGGCCTTAGTTCTATTATTGGTTGGGCATCCCGTCCTGGTTCCCCATTGGGATTTTGTGGGCTCATCTCATGTCTCTTCAATTTCTACTCGCTCGCTTGTAATCATAAAGCTTTCATCTCTCGCACCAAGACAGAAAAAAAAAAGTCTACTACTTGTGGTGTATTTATCTGTAAGTAAAATAATCCTTATCCAAAAGGCATCCAATAGTATCCTGTATATACAAAATGATAAGAGAGAATCTCTTAGTTCAATTTTTTACTCTATGTATAAAATGCTATAATATTAAGTGTTGTGACTATGTAGTTATCTATGTAAACCAAATCCATGTAAAGAAATAGATGTGCTCAACTAGTCCTTAATACATTATATGAAGACCCCATCCTTAATACATTATATGAAGCCCCATCCTCTATGTTAATGCCTAGTTAATAGATTAAAGTGAATGACATTGTACATATTTAAAAAGAATAGATGACCATTATTTCGTGTAAAGAGATTCTTAATGGTTAACCTTGGGTATAGTGTAAAGAGATTCTTAATGGTTAACCTTGGTTAAGATTTTGATTGTCACCGTGTGCTTTATTTCCATGCCAAAAACTATTAAAGTGAATGATATTATACATATTTAAAGAAGAAAAAGATGACCTTTATTTCATCTAAAGAGAATCTTAATGGTTATGGTTAACATTGGGTATAGTGTTTAGGATTTTGATTACCACCTTGTGCTTTATTTTCATGCCAACTAGTTTTTGGATTCACTAAGTTTCATTTAAACATCTTTAATTGTAGCTATGCACATGATTTGATCTAACATTGCTTAATCATAATATATTTTGTATGTGTTTATCGAATATGTATTGACAATATATTTTGTATGTGTTTATCGATTATGCACGGCCATTGAGATGACTATCTAAGTTGTGCTTATGGTATTGTAAGGTGCTTGGCACACATGTGAATATTGACTTAGCACAAGTGTAGGGGTCTAGCATAGAGCTAGTATAACAAAATTAGCATTAACACAAAGTTGTTCTAATGCAATTATTTCTTTATATTCATTGTAATTTAGATTTTCTTGTTAGATCATGGAAATCAAAACTCTAATGAAAAATGACTAAAAACTCACCCTTAGTTAATAACGGTCTTAATTCTAAGTGTAGAGCTTCTAGAAAATTTGACTTGCATTATACATGAGGAAATTTTGGCACACTTTATCTAGAGTGGAGTACTTTACCTATCCCACCTTAATAGTTCTATAGAGTGGAGTACTTTACCTATCCCACCTTAATAGTTTTATAGAGTGGAATGGCCTTTTTCCTAGTGTGTCTAGTAGTCATGTCAATAATCTCAAATGATTATTTTGGTGTGTTGATATCAAGATGTATGTTAGCTGGAAGTTCATGTTGAGTAGTATAGTACTCTAAAAGAGGTAGGACCTATAAGGTTGTAGAAGTTCTACATTGGAAATTGGATGTAGATGAAGATAGGGTGGAAAATTAAAATTGATTGGATTATCACCATATTTCTCTATAGTAGGGTATGGTTCATATCATAGTTTTTATCGTCACAATGTCACTTACATGCAACACTTAGGCGATTATCTCAAAAGCATCACCAATTGATAATAATAATACAACATAATCATGTTACCTCGTGGCTACTTAACACCCTAGGAATCTAAATCAACCATAAATGATCTCTAAACTGTCATGGATATTCCACTAGAATAATTTGTCCCAACAAATATTACAATATTTTAAAATCTCTTGTTATACTGTGTTTCACTTAGATTCCAAATTTAATGTCACTAGCTTAGTGCATGAAATACTAAATAAGTTGAAATTGAAATGAAAGAGGAAAGAAAATAACATGTCATCCACACAATGATCAAAGGATGTACTCTGGAAAACCCAATACAAGGAAAACCCGACTAGAAGGTCAGGCCTATGCTTTGCTCTTTTTTTCTCAGTTATGAAATGAAAATACAAAGAAAGGGGCACTCACTATGGAGTTTCCATGGACACTATGACCAATATGGTCACTACATGATCTTCTACTTCCTCAATTTTGTTGCAATGTCCCACTCTCAATGCTCTTCTCTCCTATGGAATAATACTCAATATAATAAGAATGAAGCCTCTTCCTTTCCTAACAGCTTGGTATTTAACATACCATGACAATTGTCTAGGGTTAGGATTAGGTTTTTTTCATTCCTCAACCCCCAATTTATGTTAGGGGTTTGGAACCTATATAATCTTCTTGAAATCCCACATGTGACTAGCTCCACATGTGTGAGTAAAGGAAGTTGGTGTGGCATCCACTCAATACCATGGTGGCCAAAAACATAAGTCTACTTGCGAGAGGCATACATTCCACATATGACCTCCAATTGAGGTGATCTTTGTATCGTTCGAAATCTCTCAAAGTGTAGAATAACATCAAGAGGCCATGAGATAAGATCACAAAATTTTGACCCTAAAAATGGTCATTTAAGTCTTGAAATAGGCTTCAAAAGGTTTTGGACCAAGAATCACCAAAGTGGGACCTACCCATAAAATGGGCCTTACAATCCAATATCTCCATTTTTCCACCTACAAAGTACCAAAATAAATGATAAAATTATATTATGATCTATTCTAGATCATACCTCCCCATTAGGGAGGTTTTTGGTCCCCAAAAGATTTTACTAAAAAAGTTGAGGCTATTTTCCTCTGCCTTCTCCTTGGAGTACCATTTGTCCTTGCCTAGAAGTTGTCCTTTCAAACCAACCTACCAGATTTCATACTACCCCTGTTTGGTTATTTTGGACTTATTCTGTAAAATGTATCTTCTACTAACTCTACCTTTAATTTCATAGTCCGACATGGAAGGCCCATGGAGTTTTATATCTTCCACATTCACTACTAAGTAAATGTGTGTTTATAGGGGTAGACTAAGTCTATAGGCATCATCACCATCCTGCTCCAATACTTCAAAAGGACCATACTAGAAAGCCTTGTTCTTCTTACTAGGATCTCATAGACTTTTTTTGTTTAGATACAACTAAACTATGTCTCCCACCTTGGATGTTTTCTCAATTATGTGTTGATCATGTCGGATCTTGTACTTTTCCTATGACTTCTTCAATGTCTCATGTACTTGCAAATGGATCTATCTAATCTTATTAATGAATTTTTTATCCTTCAATGCTTCTCTTATGGTGTCTTCTCTCACTTATCCTTGATGTCGAGTGTCCATATACAACATCTAAGGACGAAGGTGGAAAATACTTAAAGCAAGTTTAAAAACATGACTTTCTAGTAGAAGTATGGAATACTCTATTATAAGAGTTCTTAATATGTATCAAATTTTTGTCCCAGTTATTTGAATGCTTCTGATTGTAACCGCTCAAAAGTTGAACCAATGTCATATTCACTAATTTTGTCTTCCTGTCTTTCGATGGATGGAAAGGTATGGATATTTTCAACCGGTTTCTATATTCTCCGAGAGTGTAGTCCAAAAGGCATCTATAGGAGATGATGCTCCTTAGTATCCCAAAGTTCACCGAGGGATTTTCAAAGAACATGTTTTTTTCATCTTTTCCCTTGATGGTCTTTATATAAGGCATGAGAATGCACATATTACTATACCTGTCAACTACAACAACTAGATAGTCATGTCCCTTCTTCATTCTTAGCAAACCAACCATGAAATCCATGGATATGCTCTCCCAAGGTCTAGTAGGTACTGGTAGGAGATGGCATAAACCTTGGTTTCTATTATTGGGGTTTCTAGTATAATGAAGTATGCATCCTTTAATAAACTGAGATACATATTCTTTCATTCTATCCCAATACATATACCATGACAGATGCCTCTGTAATTTCAAAATTGTCTTCCCAACACCAAAATGCCTCACAACTTTGGAATTATGAGCCTCTTTGATATGTTGCAATATTTCACCTTTAGGAAAACAAAGATTGTCTAGTTTGTAGAAAAACCCATATTGGAGATGATAGTCATCCTTATTGTCACCTTCTTCTAAACAAACTTTCTCATGTAGTTGTTGAAAAACCTCTTTAAAGTCTTATTATTTTGTATATGTATTTTTGTATGCATCATCGTTGAAAGGCTCCATGTGCATAAAAGTTTCAAAAGCTATGATATTATATGTGGGTGGCCTTGAAAGCATGTCTACCAACATATTAGTGATGCACTTCTTATATTTCATGATTAGATGAAATTGTTGTAAAAACCCCATCCACTTGTAGTGTATGGTTTGTTGAAGCTCATTCAAGGTCTGCAAATACTATAGTGGTTGTTGATTAGTGTGGATGATGGTCTCCCAATCCATATGGATTTAGGTGGCCTCCCACCTATTCCAACTAGCTCATTTTGGTAGTTTTCCAGTTTGGCAGTTTTTTCCCTAGTTTTTGAGTCCCTGACTTGCGGGGCCGTTTTGAGGCCCTAAACAACATTTTTTAGGGCTCACCACAATAAAAATGACCTTTGATAGATGACATCAAAATGTGTATTCCTCAAATAGACCTTTCCAACGGGCTAGTGCGCCTAAAACAAAGATCGTATGCAAAAGTTACGACCCCGGGAAGTTGATGTACTAACTTACCCAAATGGGGCCCACATGACCTTTGGCGCTTCATCTCCTAGGGTTAGGTTTTTTGGATGTCTAGGGTTTTTGACATTCCTATTTATTGTAAAAAGGCCTTTAGAGCCTCATTGTAATCATCTTCTTGCGAATGAGTGAAACCGTCACATCTCTTCTCAGAGATAAGCCACCACCATTCTAGCAATCTTGTTTCCGCTGCATTTTACAGTTTCAACTTATTTCCTTATTGAATAGAAACTAGTTTTATTGTATATCTGTTATTTTGTGTTAAGCATATTTTGATAGCAATCTGTATTCATTTCATTCTGCAAATATATTCTGGATCAGTGGTATCAAAGAGGTCTACTCCTTGTCGTTCTTAATGCATGTCCCCAATGAGGTCAGGGTACAAAAAATTGGGTCTCGAGCTTGTTTCTCTTGAGGAAAAACGATCTTGCATGCCCAAATGACCTCTCATGGAAGAATAAAATAAAGACAAAGGGACAAGAGATCCATTAAAAATGTTTCTCGAGGAATCCCTCACGCAACAGAGGAAAGAGATGATGGATAGTTTAGGGCAAATCCTTCGGCAGCTACCAACAGGTGATGCATCTTCCTCAAACAGAGGCGCCGCCCCCTTCAAGGTAAAAATCAACTTCGATATTTCTATATTTGAAGGTTAGATAGACGCAAATGCGGTAGAAAAATGGTTGAATCTGCTAGAAGGGTATTTATCTGTCCATAGCTTCTCGAATAGAGAAAAGATTAATTTTGCACTCCTCAAAGCCGTCCCCCATGTCAAAGATTGGTGGAAAAATTTATGTGAGAAAAAGGAAACAGAGGAACCCTCATTATTTACTACCGCACTCACTTGGGAGTCCTTCAGAGATGCTATTAAGGAACAATACTACCCTGTTGGAAGTTATGACGACCTATTCACAAAATGGACCATGTTGCGGCAGGAAAGAGACAAAGTCGTGCCCGAGTTCACAAATATCTTCCATACCTTGCGCACCAAGATGGGTATCAAATATTCTGAGCGACATATGGTTCTCAAGTATCATGACGGTTTGCATAGATACATCCAGGATGAAATGGAGTTTCTGGACATATCATCCTTGGGTGCGGCCTACCGATATGCCATCAAAATAGAGAAGAATCTCAAACAAAAGATGTGACAATTTGAGCCTGGGAAACCCTCATAGAAAAGGATAGGAAAAGGCAGGCCCAACCCACAGAACAAAGGACAAAGCAAAGACAGACAACCTTAGGACAACCTGTCCAATTCGCAAGCAAAGAAAGACATTGAAAAGACATAGAAAGATATCAGAAAGTGGTGTGACTTCCATAAGAGCCCCTGGAATAACACTGTTGATTGCCGCTAGAAGCAATCGTTGGTGGATGAGGTGAAAGCCTCTAAATCAGATGCGGGTTTTGACTTTGAGTCAGAACTAGAAAGGGGAAGACAAATCATAGACGTAGAACCTAGTGCTACCGTTGCTACCACCAAGCTCTAGCCCAATGAACCAGACGAGCCAGAGGAAGCTGAGCACCTTTTTCATTCACAGATGTGGGTGAAGGGTACCCCACTGCACTTCATCATTGATAGAGGTAGACATAAGAGACTCATCTCAGCAGAGGTTTTCAAGCAACTCGACCTGTCGACAACATTGCACCTGCAACCCTACATCATTGGATGGCTCCACCAAGGAAGAGAAATCCGCATCAGCCAACAATGTCTCCTATCAATGACATCATGCCCTTCAAAGACGAAGTATTGTGTGATGTTTCCCCTCTCAAAGTTTTTAATGTTCTTTTGGGCTAACCATATTTATGGAAATGTCATGTTGTATATGATTCTAGGCCTTGTAGTGTTATTATTAATTTGAAAAAGAAATTGTACAGGATACCCGAGGCAGTCCCACCTAGTGCTATTTCCTTGATCTATGCCAAGCAATACAAAAAGATCATCTCTCATACAAGGAATTTTGTCTTGTTTGTGATTTTCTCTCAGAATGAGCGAAAGATCGCAACCACATCTAGGGTCTCCATGAGCGAGATCTCCACACAACAGAAGCAAGTGGATAAGGTCATGGAAGAATACTCAGATATCTTCTCCTCACCTACCTGGGTACCTCTACACTGTCAAGTCAAGTGCCCCATTGATTTGACCCCCGACGCATCGCTGCCCAATGGTCTAGTCTACCATCGCTCTCTATTAGAGAATGAGGAGAACAAGCGGTAGATCCAAGAACTGCTCCACAAGGGGAACATCCATCCTAGATCATCACCTTGCGGGAGCCCAATCGTGCTAATACAGAAGAAATATGGAACTTGGCGACTCTGCATTGATTACCGGGCCATGAATAAAATCACAGTTAGAAACCGGTACCCGATTCCCTGAATCGACGACCTCCTTGATCAACTCACGAGGGCCAAATACTTCAGTAAGATTGATCTAAAGTACGTCTACCAACAGTTCTCGATAGAAAAAACAGATGTATGGAAGACCGCCTTCAAGTCAAAGGAAGGTCTTTTTGAATGGTTGGTCATGCCCTTTGGTTTGACAAATGCTCCTGCCACTTTCATGAGGATGATGGATGATATCCTGCAAACATTCACCAATACTTTCGTAGTGGTGTATCTGGATGACATCCTCATTTACAACAAGACTTGGGCATAACACTTGTAGCATATTCAATAGGTTTGTCACACCCCGCTACAACACCAACTCTACACCAACTTGAAAAAATGGTCCTTTTGCATGGACAAGTTTTATTACCTAGTCTACATTATTGATCAACATGGAATACATGTGGATCCAGCCAAAATCCAAGTCATCCATGGATTTCCAGCCCCAACCACACTCACTGAGCTTCAAAGCTTCTTGGGCCTTGCCAATTTCTACCACAGGTTCATGTTTGGATTCTCCCATATTGCATGGGCCCTCAGCCAAGTAACCAGGGGTGTTGGTACGATGAAATTTGCATGGGTTCGGTCCCAACAACAAGTGTTCAATGATTTGAAGAAACACTTGTACTCAACCCCATTACTTTCACTATCGTACCTGCAACAACCCTTTGAGATCAAGACATATGCTTTAGACTATGTTGTGGGCATTGTTCTCACTCAGCACAACCACCCTGTGGCCTATCATAGTGAGACACTATCAAATGTTGTCCGTAAGTACCCTACTTACGACAAAGAAATGTACTCCATTATGAAATCCTGCCGCCAATAGGGACATTACATTCTTGGGAAGGAGACAGTCATCCACACTGATCATAAGCCACTGTAGTTCATGTAGACACAAGGAAAATTTCAGAATGACCGCCATCAGAAGTGGTCCACGTAGTTGAAAAAATTCCACCTCAACATCAAGTATAAAATGGGAAGCACCAACCGCGTCATTGATTGCCTCAGCAGACCGCCAGTCATGACACTCACCATGGTGCTGGAATCTTGGGGCCATGAGACCTCTGGATGGCCCCAACTCTATGAGATATACCCAGACTTCGCCACCACCTACCAAATGTTGGGTGCAAACGCAGTTGTCGCTAATTTCCATCTTCAGGACGGGCTGTTGTGTCATCTGGGCCATATCCGTGTTCCATAAAGTGAGCGAGCGAAGATGATTTGGGAATCCCACTACAGTTAGGTGGTAGGATACTTCGGCGTCGAAAATACAGTGTCGATGTTGCAGAAACATTTCTACTAGATGAAACTTCGATAGGAGGTCAACAGGTATATCAGGTCCTGCACTGCCTATGCAATTGGAAAACCAACCACTAAGAAACAAGGCCTGTACACCCCTCTTCTTAATCCTGACAGGACATGGGAATCCATCACAATGGACTACATTTCAGTTCTCCTATCCACCAAGTAGAGCAATGACTATGTTTTTGTGGTTGTGGATCGCTTTTCTAAGATGGAAATTCTAGCCGCCTACAAGAAGAGCATCACAAGAGAGGCCACTACCAAACTCTTCTTTGAATGAGTCTGGGTACATTTTGGAATCCCACAAAACTTTTTCTCAGATCGAGACAGTCAATTTCTCAACACATTCTAGTCAAGCCTCTGGTCACTGCTGGACACCAAGCTCACCAAATCCATGACCTTCCACCCCAGATAGATGGCCAAACTGAGGTCGTAAATCGAATGATTGTGCATATCCTACGCATGTATAATTTCAAGCACCCTCGCACATGGGATGAGACTCTCCCCTATGTTAAGCATAGCTACAACTGAGACTTTCATAGCTCAACCGACCACAACCCCTTTCAGGTGGGGTTGAGATTCCAACCATTGGGTCCCATAGATGTTGCGCTACACCTTGCGGTCACTTCGACCGATTCATCTCCTACTCCAACTGAAGTTGAAAAAGCTACCCGGTTCATTGAGCGGATCCATCACATCCTTCAATAGGTTCAAGATATCCTATAGAATTCCAATGACAAGTACAAAAAGTGCCATGATCAACACCGGGTGCCACATAAGTTTTAGGTGGGTGACAAAGTTTGGTTGCACTTATAGAAAGAGAACCTTACAGGACCCCATCGAAAGCTTCACCCACTCCATTATGGGTCGTACACCATCACCAAGGCTGTGGGTGATAATTATTTTGAGCTCAACATTCCTCCTTTCCTTGGCTTGCACACAGTGTTCAACGTGGATATCCTTCGATCGTATTTCCCACCATTATTGGACACCTCAGAGATAAGATAAAAGATGACACCAACAGAGCTCAACCCCGACTGCATACAATAGGAAACCAATGATTAGATTGTGGACAAACAGATCAAGGGTACTCACCAACAAATGATCCAGCTTTATTGATTTGTCAAAGAAAGGCAGCTCCTGCACCAAGTCAAGTGGCTCACCTGGGGCCAAATTCAGTAGAAATTTCCTCATCTGATGGGGGAACTAAACAAAATGGAGACCATTACTTCCTAAGGGGGGAGGATTGATCCAGATGGATGTTAGTTGCCTCCCACCTATTCCAACTAGCTCATTTTGGCAGTCTTTTCACTAGTTTTTGGGTCCCTCACTTGAGGGTCCGTTTTGAGGCCCTAAACAACGTTTTTTATGGCTCGCCACAATCAAAATGACCTTCGATAGATGTCAAAAAAATATTTATTCCTTGGATAGACCTATCAAATGGGCTATCATGCACCTAAAACAAATATCTCATGCAAAAGTTACGACCCTAGGAAGTTGATGTACTAACTTACCCAAATAGGGCCCACATGACTTTTGGCGCTTCATCTCCTAGGGTTAGGTTTTTTGGATGTATAGGGTTTTTGACATTCTTTTTTATTGTAAAAAGGCCTTCAAAGCCTCTTTGTAATCATATTCTTGTGAATGAGTGCAACCGTCCCATCTCTTCTGAGAGATAAGCTGCCACCATTCTAGCAAGCTTGTTTTTGCATTTTACAATTTCAACTTATTTCCTTATTGAATAGGAACTTGTTTTACTGTATATCTGTTATTTTGTGTTAAACATATTTTGATAACAATCTGTATTCATTTTTTTATGAAAATATATTCTGGATCAGTGGTATCAGAGTGGTCCTCTCCTTGTCGTTCTTAATGCATGTCCCCAATGAGGTCAGGGTACAAATAATTAGGTCTCGAGCTTGTTTTTCTTGAGGACAAAATCTCTTGCACGCCCAAAATACCTCTCATGGTAGAAGAAAATAAATACAATGAGACAAGAGATCCTTTCAAAATGTTTCTCGAGGAAACCCTCATGCAATAGAGGAACAATATGATGGATAGTTTTGTGCAAATCCTTCGGCGGCTACCAACAGGTGACACATCTTCGTCAAACGGAGGCACCACCCCCTTCAAGGTACAAATCAACTTCGATATTCCTATATTTGAAGGTCATATAGACGTAGATGCGGTAGAAAAATGGTTGAATCTACTAGAAGGGTATTTCTTTATCCATAACTGCTCGAATAGATAAAATATTACTTTTGCACTCCTCAAAGATGTCCCCCATGTCAAATATTGGTGGGAAACTTTCTGTGAGCAAAAGAAAATAGAGGAACCATCATTATTTACAGTCCTAGTCTCCTAGGAGTCCTTCAAAGATGATATTAAGGAACAATACTACCCTGTTAGAAGTTATGATGACCTGTACACAAAATGGACCACGCTGCGGCAGTAAAGAGACCAAGCGGTGCCCGAGTTCACAAATATCTTCCATACATTGTGCACCAATATGGGTATCAAATATTATGAGCGAGATCTGGTGCTCAAGTATCGTGACGGTCTACATAGATACATCTAGGACGAAATGGATTTTTTGGACATCTCATGCTTGGGCACGACCTACCAATATGCCGTCAAAATTGAGCAAAAGCTCAAACAAAATACGTGGCAATTTGGGCGTGGGAACCGCTCACAGAAAAATCTAGGAAATGGCGGCCCCAACCTGCAGAACAAAGGACAGAGAAAAGACAAACATCCTCAGGAAAACCATTCCAGGCTGCAAGCAAAGAAGGACAATGAAAAGACAAATAAAGATACTGGGAAGTGGTGTGACTTCCATAAGAGCCCCTGGAATAACACTGTTGATTGTGGCTCGAAGCAGTCAATGGTGGATGAAGTGAAAGCCTTTGAATCATATGCAGGATCTGAATCCGAGTTAGAACTAGAAAAGGGGAGATAGATCATAGATGTAGAACCCAGTGCTACCATTTCTACCACCAAGCTCCATCCTAGTGAACTAGATGAGATAGAGGAAGGCGAGCACCTTTTTCATTCACATATGTGGGTGAAGGGTACCCCATTGCACTTCATCATTGATAGCGGTAGCCAGAAGAACCTCATATCAGTAGAGGTTGTCAAGCGACTCACCCTGCTGACAACTCCGCACCCACAACCCTACACTATCAGATGGCTCTGCCAATGAAGTGACATTCACATCAGCCAACAATGTCACCTACCATACAACATCAAGCCCTTCAAAGATGAGGTATTATGTGACGTTTCCCCTCTTGAAGTTTGTAATGTTATTTTGAGCCAACCATATTTATGGAAACATCATGTTGTATATGAGTCTAGGTATCGTAGTGTTATTGTTACTTTGAATAAGAAACTGTATAGGATACCTAAGGCAGTCCCACCCAGTGCTATTTCCTTGATCTCTACCAAGGAATGCAGAAAGGTCATCTATCAGACAGGGAATTTTTTCTTCTTCATGATTCGCTCTCAGAATGAGCGAAATATCATAGCCACATCCAGGGTCTTCACGGTCGACCTCTCCACAAAGCATAAGTAAGTGGATAAGGTAGTGGAAGAATACTCAGATATATTCTCCTCACCTACCGGGGTACCTCTACACTTTCAGGTCAAGCACCCCATCGATATGACCCCTGACGCACCACTGCCCAATGGGCCAGTCTACCGCTACTCTCTATTAGAGAATGAGGAGATCAAGTGGAAAATCCAAGAAATTCTCCACAAGGGGCACATCCATCCCAGATCATCACCTTGTTGGAGCCCAATCGTGCTGGTACAAAAGAAATATGGAACCTAGAAACTCTACATTGATTACCGAGCCATGACTAAAATCATAGTCAGAAACCAATACCCGATACCCTGAATCGAATACCTCCTTGATCAGCTCACGGGGGCCAAATACTTCAGTAAAATTGATCTAAAGTCTGGCTACCGCCAGGTCCTGATAGAACAAACAAATGTATGGAAACCTCCTTCAAGTCAAAGGAAGGTATTTTTGAATGGTTGGTCATGCCCTTTGGTTTGAAAAATTATTCAACAACTTTCATGAGGATGATGGAAAATATACTATGACCATTCACTAATACTTTTTTATTGGTGTATCTGGATGACATCCTCATTTACAACAATACTTGGGAAAAAAACTTGCAACATATTCAACAGGTTCTGTATACCTTGCGGAAACACCATCTCTACGCCAACTTGGAAGAATGATCCTTCGGCATGGATAGGGTTCATTACCTAGACTACATCATTGATCAACATGACATACATGTGGATCCAACCAAAATCCAATTCATTCATGACTGGCCAACCGCAACCACACTCCCCAAGTTTCGAAGCTTCTTGGGCCTTGCCAATTTCTACTACAGGTTCATGTTGGGATTCTCCCATATTGCATGGGTCCTCAACCAAGTAACTAGGGGTGGTGGTAAGTAAAAATTTATGTGGGGCCAGTCCCAACAACAAGAGTTCAATGATTTGAAGCAACGCTTGTTCTCAACCCCAACACTCTCACTACCAGACCTGCAACAACCCTTTGAGATCAAGACACATGCTTCATACTATGCTGTGGGCGTCATTCTCACTCAGCATGGCCACCCCATGGCCTATCATAGTGAGACACTATCATATGTTTTCCATAAGTACCCTACTTACGACAAATAAATGTACTCCATTGTGAAATCCTGTCACTAATGGAGACATTACATTATTGGGAAGGAGAAGTCATCCACACTGATCATAAGCCACTGCATTTCATGCAGACAGAAGGAAAATTGTAGAATGATCGCATCATAAGTGGTCCACTTACTTGCAACAATTCCACCTCAACATCAAGTATAAAATGGGAATCACTAATCGTGTCGATGATTTCCTCAGCAGAATGCTAGTCACAACACTCACCAAAGTGATAGAATCTTGTGGCCATGATACCTCTAGATGGCCCCAACTGTATGAGATAGACCCAGACTTCACCACCACCTACCAAATGTTGGGTGCAAGCGCAGTTGTCACTAATTTCCATATTCAAGATGAGTTGTTGTGCCATCTGGGCCATATCTGCATTCCATCAAGTGATCCAGTGAAGCTGATATGGGAATCCCACTACAGTCGGGCAGAAAGACACTTCAGCATTGAAAAGATTGTGGCAATGTTGCAAAAACATTTCTACTGGCTGAAACTTCAAGAGGAGGTCAACAAGCATATTAGGTCCTACACTACCTATGCGATTGCCAAATCAACCACTAAGAAACATGTCCTATACACCCTTATTCCTACTAATGACAGGCCATGGGAATCCATCTCAATGGACTACATGTTGGGCCTCCCGTTCACCAACCGGGGAAATGACTATGCTTTTGTGGTTGTGGATTGCTTTTCTAAGATGGCGATTCTGGCTGCCTGTAAGAAGAGCATCATAATAGAGGCCACTGCCAAGATTTTCTTTTAACGAGTCTGGGTACATTTTGGAATCCCACAAATCATTGTCATAGATCGGGACAGTCGATTTCTCAGCACATTCTGGTCAAGCCTATGGTCACTATTGGACACCAAGCTCACCAAATCCACGACCTTCCACCCCTAAACAGATGGCCAAACTAAGGTCATAAATCGAATTATCGTGCATATCATGTGCATGTATAATTCCAAGCACCCTCGCACATAGTATGATAATCTCCCCTATGTTCAACATAGCTATCCCTAAGACCTGCATAGCTCAACTGACCACAACCCCTTTCAGGTGGGGTTGGGATTCCAACCATTGGGTCCCATAGATGTTGCACTACCCCTTGAGGTCACCTCGGCTGACTCATCTCTTGCTACAAATGAAGTTGACAAAGTCACCAAGTTCATTGAGCAAATCCAACACATATTCCAAGAGGTTTAGGATATCCTATATATGTCCAATGACAAGTACAAGAAGTGCCATGATCAACACTGGGTGCCACATAAGTTTCAGGTGGGAGACAAAGTTTGGTTGCACTTGCAGAAAGAGCTCCTTATAGGACCCCATCAGAATATTTGCCCACTCTTTTATGGGCTGTACACCATCACCAAGGCTGTGGGTGATAATGATTTCGAGCTCAACATTCCTCCTTTCCTTGGCTTACACACAGTGTTCAATGTGGATATCCTTTGACCGTATTTTCCACCATTATTGGACACCTCAGAGATAGGAGAACAACTGACACCAATAGAGATCAACCTAGACCGCATACAAAAGTCATTCAATGATCATATTGTGGACAAACAGGTCAATGGAACTCGCCAGCAAAGGATCCATCTTTATCGAGTTGTCAAAGCAGGGCAACTCCTGCACCAAGGAAAGTGGCTCACCCATGGTCAAATTCAATAGAAATTTCCTCCTCTGATGGGGGAACTTAACACAATGGAGAAAATTTGTTCCTAAGGGGGGAGGATTGATCCATATGTATTTCGGTTTCCTCCCACCTATTCCCACTAGCTCATTTTGGTAGTTTTCCAGTTTGGTAGGCTTTTCCCTAGTTTTCGGGTCCCTGACTTGCGGGGTCGTTTTGGGACCCTAAACAACGTTTTTTAGGGCTCTCCACAATTAGAATGAGATTTGTTAGATAGCAGAGAAATGTGTATTCCTCGGATAGACCTTTCCAATGGGATATCGTGTGCCTAAAATGGATATCGTATGCAAAAGTTACGACCCCGAGAAGTTGGTGTACTAACTTACCCAAACGGGGCTCACATGAATTTTGGTGCTTCATCTCCTAGGGTTAGGTTTTTTGGATGTCTATGGTTTTTGACATTCCTTTTTATTGTAAAAATTCCTTCAGAGCCTCATTGTAATAATATTATTTTGAATGAGCACAACTGTCACATCTCTTCTCAGAGATAAGCCGCCACTATTCTAGAAAGCTTGTTTCCACTGCATTTTATAGTTTCAACTTATTTCATTATTGAATAGAAACCAGTTTTACTGTATATATGATATTAAGCATATTTTGATAACAACATGTATTCCTTTCATTCTGAAAATATATTTCAGATCAATGGTATCAGAGTGGTCTACTCCTTGTCTTTCTTAATGCATGTCCCCAACAAGGTCAGGGTACAAAGAATTGGGTCTCGAGCTTGTTTCTCATCAAGGAAAAATGATCTCGCATGCCCAAATGACCTCTCATGGAAGAAGAAAATAAATATGAAGGGACATGATATCCCCTCAAAATGTTGCTTGAGGAATCCCTCATGCAATAGAGAAACATGATTATGGATACTTTTGCGCAAATTATCAACACTGGGTGCCACATAAGTTTCAGGTGGGAGACAAAGTTTGGTTGCACTTGCAGAAAGAGTGCCTTACAGGACCCCATAAGAAGCTTATCCCACTCCATTATGGGTCATACACCATCACCAAGGCTGTGGGTTATAATGATTTCGAGCTCAACATTCCTCCTTTCCTTGGCTTGCATCCAATGTTCAACGTGGATATCCTTCGACCGTATTTCCTACCATTATTGGACACCTCAAAGATAGTAGAACAACTGACACCAAAATATATCAACCTCGACTGCATACAACAGGAATCAACTGATCATATTGTGTAAAAATAGATAAAGGTCACTTGCTAGCAAGGGATCTATCTTTATCGAGTTGTCAAAGTAGGGCAACTCCTACACCAAGGCAAGTGGCTCACCCGGGGTCAAATTCAACAAAAAATTCCTCATCTGATGGGAGAACTAAACGCAATGGAGACCATTGATTCCTAATGGGGTAGGATTGATAAATATGGATTTTGGTGGCCTCCCACCTATTCCAATTGGCTCATTTTGGTTGTTTCCATTTTGGAAGTTTTTTCCCTAGTTTTCGGGTCCTTGTTTGTGGGGTCGTTTTGAGGCCCTAAAAAACGTTTTTTAGGGCTCGCCACAGTCAAAATGACTTTTGATAGATAGCATAAAAATGTGTATCCCTAGGATATACCTTTCCAATAAGCTATGGTGCACCTAAAACAAATATTGTATGCAAAAGTTACGACCCCGTGAAGTTGATGTACTAACTTACCCAAACAGGGCCCACATGACTTCTGGTGCTTCAACTCCTAGGGTTAGATTTTTTTGATGTCTATGGTTTTTGACATTCCTGTTTATTGTAAAAATGCCTTCAGAGCATCATTTTAATCATCTTCTTGAGAATGAGCGCAACCATCACATTTCTTCTCAAAGATAAGCCACCACCATTCTAGCAAGCTTGTTTCCACTGCATTTTATAGTTTCAGCTTATTTCCTTATTGAATAAAAACCAGTTTTACTGTATATATGTTATTCTATGTTAAGAATATTTTGATAACAATATGTATTCATTTCGTTTTGAAAATACATTCCGGATCAGTGGTATTTGAGCAGTCTCCTCCTTGTCATTCTTAATTCATGTCCCCAACGAGGTCAGGGTACAAAGAATTGGGTCTCGATCTTGTTTCTCATTGAGGACAAAAGATATCACATGCCCAAATGAAATCTTATGGTAGAAGAAAATAAATACTACGAGACATGAGATCCCTTCAAAATGTTGCTTGAGGAATCCCTCACGCAATCGAGGAACGAGATGATGGATAGTTTTGGGCAAATGTTCAACACGAGGTGCCACATAAGTTTTAGGTGGGTGACAAAGTTTGGTTGCACTTGCAGAAAGAACGCCTTACAGGACCCCATAGGAATATTTTCCCACTCCATTATGAGTTGTACACCATCACCAAGGTTGTGGGTGATAATTCTTTTGAGCTCAACATTCCTCCTTTCCTTGGCTTGCACCTAGTGTTCAACGTGGATATCCTTCGACCGTATTTCCCACCATTATTGGACACCTCAGAGATAGCATAACAACTGAAACCAATAGATCTCAACCCCGACTACATACAACATTCATCCAGTTATCATATTGTGGACAAATATATCAAGGGCACTCACCAAAAAATGATCCAAATTTTTCGAGTTGTCAAAGCAGGGCAGCTCCAGTACCAAGGCAAGTGGTTCACTCAGGGCCAAATTCAACAGAAATTTCCTCATCTGATGGGAGAACTAAAAAAAATGGAGACCATTGCTTCCTAATGGGGTAGTATTGATCTAGATGGATGTCAGTGGCCTCCCACCGATTCCAACTGGGTCATTTTGGTTGTTTTCCAGTTTGGCATTTTTTTCTCTAGTTTTCGGGTCCTTGACTTGTAGGGCCGTTTTGAGGCCCTAAACAATGTTTTTTGGGGCTCCCCACAGTCAGAATAACCTTTGATAAATAACATTAAAATGTGTATTCCTCAGATAGACCTTTCCAATGGGCTATTGTGCGCCTAAAATGAAGATTTTATGCAAAAGTTACGACCCGGGGAAGTTGATGTACTAACCTACCCAAACGGGGCCCACATGACTTTTGGCACTTCATCTCCTAGGGTTAGGTTTTTGAATGTCTAGGGTTTTTGACATTCCTATTTATTGTAAAAATTCCTTCAAAGCCTCATTGTAATCATCTTCTTGCGAATGAGCGCAACTTTCACATCTCTTCTCAGAGATAAGCCGCTACCATTCTAGCAAGCTTGTTTCCGCTGCATTTTACAGTTTCAATTTATTTCCTTATTGAATAGAAACCAATTTTACTGTATCTCTGTTATTTTGTGTTAAGAATATTTTGATAACAATTTTTATTCATTTCTTTCTGCAAATATATTCGGGATCATCTCCTTTCCCATCAAATTGTGCTTCCATTTCTTAATAGATTTAACCAGAGCATAGAGTTCCTTGTCATATGTAGGATAGTTCGAGACTCCATGATGAATAATTTTAGAATGATAGCACACTATCTTACCTGTCTACATCAAGGCCACTCCCATAGCATACCCACTTGCATCTATCTCCACTTAAAAAATATTTTTCAAATTAGGCAATCTAAGAACTAGTGCCTGACTAAGATTTATTTTTAACTCATAAAAAATTTCCACTAATTCTTTCCCCATTGGAAATTCTTGTTATTGGTTATTATTTCATGGAATGGTGCAACCATAGGTGAAAATAATTCTATAATCTTCCATAGGTACTATTCTATCCCCAAAAATATCCTAATTTAAGTTGAATTAGTGTGACTCGGCGACTTGAGGATGGTCTTCATATTTACAAGATCTATCTTGAGTTCCCCTCCACCAATCACACACCCCAGATACACCAATGACTACTGAGAAAATTCACATTTATTAATCTTTTCCAACAGTTGATGCTTTTTCAAAGTCTCTAACACCTGCATGAGATGTGAGATATAGGTAGAGCTATAAAATAATATATCATATAAGTACACTATTACAAATGAATCTAGAAAGGGACCAATACATGATTCATCAAATGATAAATGTAGCTAGTGCATTACATAAACCATAATTAATTATTAGTCATTCATATAGACCTTGCTTGGTCTTGAAGGTATTATTCCAGGTGTCTTCTTATTTAACTCATACATGGAAGTATCCCAATTTGAGATCCAAGTTGGTGAAGCAGTTGGCATGATACAACTAATTTAGAAACTCATTGATCCTAGGCAGAGGTCATTGATCCTAGGAATATGTTATTGATTCTTGAGGGTAATCTTATTCAAATCTCTATAGTTGATAAAAATTCTCCAAGTCCCGTCCTTCTTGGGTACTATGATAGTAGTTGAATCACAAGGTAAGGTGATTGGTTGAATTACCCCCTTCTCCAATAGCTTATACAATTTTTTATTCACTTAAACTAATTCTAGGATGGACTATATGTAAAACCCAATGTTTGGCAGTGGGGAGTAATGAAATAAATGTATCTCATGCTCCACTTCCCTCTGAGGTTGTAACCCTTTAGTATCCTTGAACACTTCTTTGTATTCATACAAAAAATCCTCCAATTGGTGTTTTTATTATTTAGTACATCCCTCCAGAGACACCTTTTCTGTTATTGATTCATTTCCTAGCTGATTGTCTCTTAAGAAGAGTAATACAACCTTCCTACTAGAAATGATCAATTTCTTGTCTTGGTTATCACTTACCATAGAGATATTGGTTTTACCTTTCTGTGCATTGATGATGAAGGATTTCCCATCCTTAGTTAGGTGGTATTGGTTTTATCTCCTTGTGAAGATTGCATCCCTCATGTACATGCAAGGGATTCTAAACACTACAACACACACATCAAGTGGTACTACATCTACCTCCACTTCATCAATATAGTTTTCTTTTACATAAAATTTGATCTAACCTTTCTTAGTGACCATGAGATATGCATCATTATTTACCCATCCCATTAGATATGGGTGAGGATGGTAATGAAATTCTAATCCAATATTGCTAACCATAACTTATACTATGAGATTGGCCTATGAATCCGAATCAAATAGAGCATTCACCTTTGTCTTCTTGACCTAGATCTTGATATGGAAGATTTTAACCACCTCCTTCTCTTCCTTTAGATGGAGGTTACTCGTATAATTTTTTTTTTCATCAAGGTGGATACAATATCTTCCTTCACATCTGAGCTACTCTCTACTTGGTTGCTTGAATCCATGAATAACATGTTCTTCTTCTTGTCAATGTTCTTTCATTTATTTGGATTTATCTCCAGATGTAACTTCCAACACTTATCTTCGATGTGATCATTGATATACAATGGTTACGATGGTTTTTTGGATAATTGTATTGATGTGCAGTGGTTTTTATCTTATTTTCCTTTCCTTTCCACTTCTTATTTATCTCCTTGGAAGAATATTGGTGGTATTTCTACTTGGAACCACTTGGTTGTCCTTTATTCGTACCCATATTATCAAGATACTATTATTTCATACAAGCCTTGTCAACTATCCTAGGCTAAATAACATCAATTGCCTCTTTAAATGACTATGTTGTAAACTTTTTAGACCCCACCTAGTTGCAAGTCTCACTAAGACTAATCATATTTTAATGCCGAATGTTGGCACAGGGGTAGACCCAAGGTTCAACGCTGCAACATTGCACCAACAAAACCCTAACTACTAGCCCTTTCGGCAACACTTGCAAAGAAAATGAAGTCTCACCCGAGGTAGAGGCAAGGGTGGTTGCAAGAATCAGATGTCTGCAACCTTAGTTGGGACACATATATGTGATTGTAACACCTTAACATAACACTTAGCAATTATGATTCATTAATATTCAGCCTTATTTTATAGTGCAACTAAACCCTAACAACAGATCAACACAACATTCACACAGATCTAATAGATTCAAGAAATAAGCATACCAATAGATATAATATCTAGCATTCATTCACATTATTAAGAACTAATCTATCATATCAGATTCATTTATCATCTAACATCGTACTAAGCATTGAATCACATAAACAAAAGAACAACCAAAAAGCACAAATCATTCACAATACATGATATACGTGGTTCACCCCCACCCTAGGGCTATGTCCACCAACTCGTCGTCCTTTTTATTAGCTTCTTTCAATATTCTTACATGCACAAAGCCTCAAAATCAACTCCATAGAGGACAGGAGATCTGTGCACCTCGCTATATCCTCCTTCCTTGAGTTACAACACAAATCCTTTCACAGTCTCTTATAATCACTTGCACTTAGCTCTGCAAGCCTCACATAGTATGCATAAAGCAATTAGCACTTACCACTTGCACTGATCACCTAGCATCACATAGACGAATATCCCCTTACATCACCTAGACATTTATTTATACATTACAAAATAGGCCTAAGCATGGGTAAACCCATGGGTTGACATCCCCATACCCATTACATAAGCCCAAAACCCAAAAAGGCCCTAAAAAGGGGCCAAGATCCCATGATCTCCACTTCGTCTCGTGTTCCACCTTTGACAGCCTATCGAAGTCCAAAAAATAGGTCAAACATGACCAAGGATCCTCAAAACTTGGTCAAGGGCCAACATGCCCCCAACACTCACCTATGACTCGTCTCGAGTCACTCTGATTTGGGTAATTCTGCCTCAAAATCCTCGAGCTTGGATCGATCTGCTTCGACTTGTTGTTGCGCCATGGCCTCCTGATCAACAAACTCTTGGATAATAGCTTTGTTGACAGGTCCCTCTAAGTGTTGTTTAGCTACAGTGATGATTTTCCCCAGTTTCACTCCTTAGCCTTCGATCTTTGAGAACAGTTGGAAAGCCTCATCCTGTATAGGTTGGAGCCTCTAAGTCACTTCCATGACTCTTCTCTTAATGGTGTGGACCTGTTGTTGAGAAGTGTAATTCTCTTGGGATCGCTTCATCCTTTCAACATCTGACAGGGGATTCAACTGTGCCTGTATTGTTTCTGCTTGTTGCTTCGCCTCCTGGAGATATGACTATAGTGCCTTTAGTTCTGGATTCTCAGTGATTTTCTCATAAGTCTGGGAACTACGATCACTTAGTTGTTTACATTCCATGGCAAAGGCCCTTATTCTCTCAACTGTGCTTTAAGAAGTTGCATCTTTTTGATCCCTCACATCCTGCGGGGTGTCGGGCATTGTGCGGAGCTCTAAGTCTGTTATTCTTTGTTGTAGCTGTTGGATAGCTTCTACAAGACTCTCTACTTGATGTTCGACTTAGTCTTATGCCTTTGTCTCTAAGTCTGTCACATAGTGAAGTTCTCTGTTGACTGCTTCTTTCACTTCGAGTTGTTCTGCGAGCAAGTGTTCTTTTTCTTGTTGAATCTATGCTTTCTTCTCTTCAAACTTTGTATGGAGAGAAACCTTCTCCTGCTCCACAACTCAGTGTTTTTCTAAGACTATTTATTGCACTTGATTCAAGGCTTGGGTAGCTTTTTCTGTTTCTTCCTGTGTGTGACAAAGGTGAGCTTCGGTCACATCATCTAGTCGACGGAGTTTGGCAGGCTCATCTCCCAGCTCTGGTTCTTTTGATGGAAGGGGCGCAGTGGACACTGTGCGATTGGACTGAAGAGCCTACTGTACCCCTAGGAGCTCAACCTCAATTTTTTCGTACATCTCCTCCTTCTTGGCTTCCTGTTTCTGCAACATTTCCTGTGAGGCGTTGTTTGCAACTCGACAGAAGAAGTAGATAACCAGGCAACAGATCTCTCCAACGGGTGAGAAGACTTCATTAATTCAGTTCTGTCCATTACGACGCAATCCCAATGGTCTGATGGAGATATTTATCACCATAAATTTCGTTCTACCTATTCGGGGCATCGATCTAACAGTTATACGGTTTCCAACGGCTATATTGCTTCGCCATGGAGAAATGCCATGTGGCGTTGTTATGCTATCCCGACGAAGTTCCAATTGTGCAAATTGTCCTTCTGTCAAGTTCCCTTTGGAACCTTCTGTAACTTTTCTATATTTGATCTCTTCTTATTTAGTTTTCTAGCCTTCTTTCCAGTGAGCTTCATCTCAGTATTCCTATTTTCATTTTGATTCTTATCTCCTCTTAGCAGAGTAACTTTGCGCCATTGATATTCTTTCCTAGGATTCAAGGGAAATACTTCTTCTCTATCTGGGGTAGGTGATTCAGTCTTCTGTGAGTCTTATTGTGTTGTTTCAACTTCGACATCCAATTTTCTGGTTCTAAATAGCTTCGATCTATTCTCCCGTTCTTCAATCAAGTGTGTGATCCTCCTAGACATGAAATCTTTTAATTCTTGCTTCTTCTGCTCTAAGACTTCTTCTTCTTTCCTTCTGGCCTGATCCCTTTCAATCCAAGGTTTTCCTAGTAATATAGCAAATTGGGCGCCGTTCTCAATATATTTAACAACCTCAAAATATTCTTTTGTCAAGGTTCCATGAGCACTCATGGATATTTGGGTAAGTCTTCCACATAATTTTATCATCTTTCCTCTAAATAATCCTATTCCTCCCAATGAAGGAATCATAGAAGGATTTCCTAAAGTTTCCCAAGTTCTTTCTATCATAATATTCACCTGTGTTTCTTCATCCAGAACAAAGTCAATGTCAAAGTCTCCTATTCGTGCTTCTATGCACTCTTTTTCTTTGAAGATATCTGATAAGTTGATATTTCGGTTTTCATTCAGGGTTTCTTTCATTTGTAGCAATACATCCTCTAATTATTTCTAGGGTTCTGCCATGGTCTTAGTGTCTTGACCTTTCTCATGGTCTTCTTGTCTCATATTCATTCTTTCAGTTTTAGCAATCATTCTAGGGAAATCCAAAACTTCATGACCCATATCTTTACAACAAAGACAACTGGGTCTTCTACCAAGGCATTCCTTAGCAAGATGTCCTAGTCTTCTGCAACTATAAAAAATATTTAATCCTCTCTTTCTCTTAAATGATCCCCATCCTTTCCTATACTACGCACTAGGATCATGGTAGCTAACCTACAAAATATGCTTTCTAGGTTCCTTCATCCATTTGTTAGTCCAAACATTCTTTATATGCATAGGAATAAATTATCTTTCACTATTGTTATCAGATATACTCATATCAAATCTTCTTTCATCTAGACGCGCCCTAGTTTTTAGGCTAGGACTAAATTTATCAAACATACCTAGATCCATATTCCTGAAACACAAATTTCCACTTATCTTACTTTCATCAAAGCACAAAGCTTCCAGATCTAAATTTTTTTACTATTCTTACCTTTCTCAGAGCACAAGGCTTCAAGATCTTACCTCTTTTATTCAGATCATATTTCTCTTCTTAGCACAGAGTTTCATAATCCAATTAGAGTACTACGTACCAGAGAAACAGATCTACGCACAGAGATTTCACAGTTTCGGGTCAGATCTTCGCACAAAGCTTCTTCTTCCTCAGTTCCCAACAATCACAATTCTAGGTCCTGGCAAGGGAACCATTTGTTGGCCCATGGGTATAACCAAGGTTCAACGCTACAACAATGCACCAACAAAACCCTAACTACTGGCCCTTTCGACAACACCTGAAAAGTAGATGAAGTCTCACCCGAGGTAGAGGCAGGGTTGGTTGCAGGACTCAGATGTATGCAAACTTAGCTGGGACACAGATCCGTGATTGCAACACCTTAACAAAGAACTTGGAAATTATGATTAATTAATATTCAACCTTATTTTACAGCACAACTAAACCCTAACAATAGATCATCACAATATTCACACAGATCCAATAGATTCAAGCACTAAGAATACCACTAGAGATCATATCTAGCATTCATTCAAATTATTCAGCACTAAGCTATCATATTAGATTCATATACCATCTAACATTGTACTAAGAATTGAATCAAATAAACAAAATAACAACCAAAAAGAACAAAGCATTCAAAACACAAGATATACGTGGTTCACCCCCACCTTGGGGCTACATCCACCAACTCGTCGTCCTCTTTATTAGCTTCTTTCAATATTATTACATGCACAAAGCCTCAAAATCAACTCTGTAGAGGACATGAGATCTTCACGCCTCGCTAGATCCTCCTTCCTCAAGTTACAACATAAATCCTTTCACAGTCTCTTACAATCACTTGCACTTAGCTCTGCAAGCCTCACACAATATGCACAAATAAATTAGAACTTACCACTTGCTCTTAGAACCTAGCATAATGTATATGAATATATCCTTACATCGCCTAGACATCTATTTATACATTACAAAAGGGGCCTAAACATGGGTAAACCCATGGGAGGAAATCCCCATACCCGTTACATAATCCCACAACCAAAAAAGGCCCTAAAAAGGGGTCGAGATCCCCCGATCTTCGCTTCGTCTTGCGCTCCGCCTTCGACAGCCTGTCGAAGTCCCAAAAATAGGTCAAACATGACCAAGGATCCTCAAAACTTAGTCAAGTTCCAACACCCAAAAACCCAGTTTTATGACAACAACAAATTCTCAACATATAAAAAAATATCAGAACTAAAACATGAGGATTGTGAACAACAATAAATGCAAAAATAAATAATACTAACAACAACACAATAAATCATAAATTGAGACACAAATATTTTGGTCTAACTTTGACCCTGGAAAAACCCACAAGGGGAAAACCAATGAGAGAGGGGATTTTTATTATTTCAAAGCTCATAGAGAATGTCATTTACAAAATTCATTTTCTTTAGAAGTAAATATCAAACTTATCTAGAAACTTGTGCCAAGTTTCCTCGACAAAATATGAGATAGAGAATCCTTGAAATTTGTGTCATAATTTCTTGAACAAAATGCACAGGTATACTCAATTGTTTTCCCTTGGTTGTACAATTTCCCTAAAAAATCGTGGCAGAATAGTAACTCGAGTTTTTTCCATGAAAGTATAGTATGATATCCTTGGAAAGCATGCCAACTCTCTATAAATTAATGCAACAACCTCTTGATTTACATGCCAGAAATACAATAGTATGACCTCCAAAAATTTGTACAGCAAAAATTTGTACAGTATGACCTAGAACAATGTTGTACCTTACTCCTCGATTTTTGTGTTGTAGATTTGTCTTGAAATTCGTGCCACCTTCAGAAAAATCTCCTCTCTTCTTCAACTTGACTTGTATCTCTCTTACTCTCTCCAAATCACACGAAGAATGAGAATGGGGGTGCCTCATTTTCCATAATTAAACTTCATGAGGGTAGGTGAAGGGTTTCTTAATCCAATGGTGGAGATTGAATTAATGAGTGGCCATGATTTAATGTCTATTCACTCACCCACTTTACTTAAGTTATAAAGTCACTTTTAATTCATATCCCATGAATTAAATAACTAGGGTCCACATTAGGCATTTTCAAACCCCTTAGGCACATAGGTGGTGAGGAACACTTTTCTAGATAGTTTTTAATTATTTTTAACACTCCCTCTTACCGAGGAACGTGTTACTCACCACCCTAATATTATCTCTAAAAGATACAAACTTTCCTTTCCCCAAACCTTTTGTGAGTATGTCCGCAACTTGCTCATCTGTGGATATATATTGTAGCTCAACTGCTCCTCTATGAACATAATCCCGGATGAAGTGATATCAAATCTCAATGTGATTAGACCTGTCATGAAAAACTAGATTCTAAGAGAGTTTGATAAAACTCTTATTATCACAGTAAATCACAATAGGTCTCAAATTCACACCAGATAATCCCACCAACAAATTGTGAAGCCAAATGACTTCACAACTGGCCTGATTGGAAGCCATATACTCAGCCTTGGAAGAACTCAAAGACACTGACTTCTTCTTTCGATTGAACCAAGACACCACTGCTAAGCTTAATCCAAAACAACATTCTAAAGTACTATTCCTATCATTGACACATCCTGACCAATATGAATCAGTATAGCCCACCAATTGAACTCCATCCCCTCTCAAATAGTCTAGGCCATAATCCACCGTACCATAAAGATACCTTAGCACATGTTTTTCTTCCACCCAATGCAATCTCCTAGGTTCCACCATAATCTGACTAAGATTTTTTACTACAAACAAATATCGGGTCCGGTGTTGACCAAATACATCAACGAACTGATCAACTGATGATATAATGTGGGATCAACCAACTATGACTCATAAGCATTGATATTCTTCTAGTTGGTAATCATGGGTGTGGACATGGGCCTACAATCCTCCATCTAGAATCTCCTCAGAATGTCAAAAGCATACTCTCCCTGTCCTAGAAAGATGTGTCCAGGCTCCTACCAAACCTCCAACCCAAAAAAATAATGCATTAGTTCAATGTCTTTCATCTCGAACTCTGAAGCAAGGATCTCCTTGCATCTAGTAATGAGTATCTCAACCCCTATAATGAAAATATCAACAACATGTAGCAAGCGTATGAGAGGATCCTCTCCAACCACAATGAAGTACAATTTGGGATCCACCTCACTCTTCTCAAAACCCAACTATTGCCAGTAGGCATCAATCCTAGAATACCAAGCTATGGGAGCTTGTTTCATCCCATACAATGACTTATTCAATCTGCACACATGAGACTCTCTCCCATGCACCTCAAATCCCAATGGCTACTCAATGTATAACTCCTCCTGTATGAGACCATTCAGAAATGCAGTCTTCACATCCATCTGATGGATCTTCCAACCCATATCTGCTGCAATAGAGATCACTACCTTGATCAAGGTATATCTAGCAACCAGAGTGAAGGTCTCAACATAACCAAATCCCTCAACCTGTGATAAACTCCGAGCCACAAAATGATCTTTGTACTTCTCAATGTTGCCATATGCATCATATTTGAGTTTGTAGAGTGTTGGTCGCATGCCTATTTTGAGGAAAGACCTATTTTTGGAAGGTAAGACCTAATTTTGGAGAAGAACAATTGCAAGGAAAAGCAACATGCATGAGGAAAAGAGACATGAAAGAAGTAAAATACACGTGTGAAAAGGCATGAAAACATAACCATGTTAGGGTTAGGGTTTTCAACAAAGGTTTTAATGAATATAAGCTTGTAAAATAGTATAAATAAGAACCTAGGAGGTCTAGGTAAGGGTTATGTTTTGATGTTCATTCTGGGAATTGTGAAGAAAAAGGTTGTTGAGTTGTAGAAGAGTCAAATAGGTAGATGTTAAGGGTTAGGTCACAGGTTGAGGAGCCTGGTGTGATATATTCCACCTCACAGAGGTTTCTTAACCTCACAATACTTGTATGATTGGAGATGTAATGTGCGCAATGCCATATTTTCTAGAAAACTAAATAAAAGAGCAGAGAAGCCAAATCTTTGTGGACATATCCCAGGAGAGGGTGAACCATGATAAAACATGTGTTATATGTGATGGTTATTGCATGTTTACCTTCTGTCAGTGATTAGTTTATGAATGAATGAAGGCATTGTTAATATAGATATATTAGAATGCATGCATGGTCTCAACAGATGAATGAATCCTAGGAATATTTGAAAGAATAACATAAGGCATGAAAAAGATAAAATATAATTTCAGATCCCCACTCATTCCTAGAATGTAATCACTTGAGCATTGTAGTCACCCATAAAGATATCTTGGGTGAGATTGCGTATTGCACTATGTGTGTTGTGTTTCCTTCTAGTTTACCAGGAGGGCCGATAGTTTTAAAGGGTTTTGCTGGAAACATGATCATATCTGAACCTGGGTCAGACCAAGAAGTGAATGAGATATTTAACCCAACAAATGGTTCTGTTTCCGGTTGGAACTGCATAGGATTGAGTGGACAGGATCCGTAGAAGAAGCATGTGGATAATGAAGGTATAGAAAGGAATGTTCATGCCATGGAATCCAATGAAGACAGAGATCAAAAGATGGTTGAAAACAAAGGAACTTGAGTTTTCACAGAAGGATAACAGAAAACCTAAGTTAACACCGCGCAAATATCATGACAAATATGCGTTTACAAACTTACATGAGGTATTTTTATGTGATTTCCTGCATTTGTTGCAAGAGTGGCTATTGAGGTTAAAATACAACCACCCAACAAATTGAATTAGATAGATGGAGTGGAATCCTGTGCAGATCGCAGAGTTACAACAAGTTAACAACAAATTTACGCTCGTAGTAGATTTCTAGTTAGACAATATTGTTGCAGGGTTACCATTGAATTTGTAGTAGATACTGCGAAGTCTTACAATGCAATCGAGAAGGATTTCATAAAAGGACCTAGAGGTAGGTATATCAGATCATTGTATAATTCAATCAATATTTTATTAAATAACAACGATGTGATGACCATGGAATCAAACAACTAAACTTCCCTGCGTGCATGGGGGAAGGGGGGAAGCACTAACATGAGGTGGAGAAATGGAGGAAGAATTGAATAAGGGAAATAAGAAGGAGGCCATGGACCCAATCATGATGGAGGAAGACCATATAAAGAAGATAATGACAACAACTAGAAAGACGTGTAGTGGAGTACCCTACCAATATAAGATGACTAACAAGAAGAGATCCATAAATGATAGAGAGGGATTGAAAAGTGATGAGAAAGAGGTAGAGGATTTCCGATATGTGGAGAAGATTGAGGAAATCCTACGTGCAACATATGAAAGGAAAATAGGAGGTCCAAGGGAAGGAACAAAAAGAAAAACTCCAATCCAGGTCACTATCAATGTGGAACCTATAACCCTATGTGCGACTAGTACACCAGAAAGAACACCATCATTTAGACAACCAAATTTTAGTGGAAGAAAGACAACAAGAAACACATTCAAACAAAGAGCAAAAACTGGAGGAGCCATTTCATGAAGTAATAGTTAAATATCTACATCACGCGGAGGTAGTATTTCAACACATTTCAAAATGACAGGACATGATCCCACGATCGGGGTACCATAATTTTAGGGAGAGGAATAAGAGGACCCTGGAAAGTACTTATTCATCCATGAGAAGATCTAGGAAGCAAAGTAGATCATAGATGAAGATATAAAACTTGCACAATTAGCTATCAGGCTAAGAGACCATGCATTGGATTGGTACATGAACCTAGATGTAAATAGTCCACCAGGAGTTACAAGGAATATTGCAGACTTGAAAAAAATACTGATAAATGAATGTCACAAGCCTAGCTCAGAAGATCAATAAATGAATGAAATGATTGAAATCAGGAAAAAAATAGGTAAGTCTGTTCGAGATATTGACCATAGGTTTAAACGCTTGACTAACATGAAACATTGACACTTATTTGTGAAATCATTGTTACCACACTTGAAATACCCATTGAGACAACAAAGGTTCCAAACTGAGGCAGAGGCTCTACAAGAAACCTTACAACTGGAAGAGAACCAATATCAAAATACAAATCCAATAATAGAGGAGTTGAAGGAGGATCCAAAGAACCCAAAATTTCAATTGAACTAGAATAAGGGTAAATATAAAAGAGAATTTGTTTGGTGTACCACATGCAGGACATAAGGACACCACAAGAATGAATGTCCAACTTTCATGCAATACATGGAAACATGAGTACCAAATCCCTTGCCAACAGGAGGAACATGGTGAGATATTTTTAAAACACATGGGAATGATCCATATCATTGTCCAATGATGCAAAAGTATAAGACAATACCCAAAAGTTCATACTGAAATTTTTGCAATTCAGTGGTTCATGATGATAAATATTGTAGGACGATGGGGCTGATGAGAGAAATAAATTTAGATACTTATAGGGTGCAAGAAGAAATGATGACAGGGCAAGATGTGCCTCATTTAACCTCCATACAACAATGCACAACAACAGTATAATAATTCACAACCGCAATAAAATAATGCACAACCACAGTATAACCCCACACAATATAACTAGGTACCTCAGTACAATGCACCATGAGGAGATCGAGGTGGATACATAAGTGGAGGACAAGGTAGAGGAGGATTTGGAAGAGACATAGGTTTAGTAGTGTGCCACAACTTCCAACAACCAAGACATTATGAAAGGGAATGTCCACTTCCACTTGTGACATGTATATACTGTCGCACAACCCACCATGATACAAAAGAATGTCTGACACTCTTGGGAAAGATCCAAGAAAAGAAAAACTAGAACAACAAGAATGTCCAGTGGATCTCTGTAGAAGCCAGGGATGATGGGAGAAACATCAACATAGTCATGCGAGGAAGAACTAAGACATGAATGACGCAGTAAGATAAGATCCAATGCAACACCAATGGGTAAAGAAGAATACTGAGCCACAAAAGTAGTTTGATGCACGAAAATAAAAGGAAACATTTAAGGAGGAAATATAGTAGTTTATCAAGCACAATGTTGAATCTACATCAGTTTTGTAGCAAACTCAGAACTCACCAATGTATGAAATGCCTTCCTCAATGAACCATACCAGTGAAGAACAACCTTTAGAGCAAGTAAGTAACATAAAAAAAATTCTGCAATCCCGTGTTAAGTTATTAAAGGATCCATGATCTATCAAGATCTTACAAAATCTGTTAGAAATATGTAACACAAAGGAAAAAGGAAAATTAGAAAAGAAAATAGGCATTCATCTCCATGCAAGAAGAAGGACAAGAAGATAATTCAAATTGAATGCCAACATTGTAGATTTCAATATGGGTGATATAATACTTCTTTGAAGTAAATATTTTACCTAAGAAGACATGGTAGTGTACAGGAGAACCCACATTAGGCTATTCACCTATCCAGTTGAAATTAACAAATCAACACAGAGTGCTACCAATTGGAAGGCTTAAAGGTGTGATGGTAGATTTGGATGGAGTGCTCATTATGGAAGATTTTGAAGTAATAGAGATAGTAGATGTCACAAGACTATATACATCATTTCTTGGAATGGAATGGGAATTTGATAACCATTCCATAATCAACCCGAATACACAAAAAATGAAATTTGAATTAGAGGAATATAGAGTCATTTCACCATTAGATCCTTAAGAAGGAGAAAGGTTTGTAGAACCCACTTGCTTATATTTGGAGGAAATAAACCAGTTGTATAGAACCACCGCGTGAGAAGAAGATTATGTTAACCCAACTGTAGATCGGGTACTTAGCTGGAGAAGCATCACATCATGTGATTTCAACTCAGATACATGTTTGGAGAATTGGAAACAACAATTACATGAATTTTCTACAAGAAGGTGTGCAAGAATAGACCGGAGAGTAAGATGGGTTGGTACAGAGATAAGGGAACCTCCTAGTTTTCATGGGGTAAATGACTTAGAGGAATTCCTGATAAAATATGAAGAGTAAGTGTTAGAAAATCAGATACTCTTAGTGTTGGCAAATTCAGTGGATAGAATGCAGTGATGGTTGTTGTCATTAATGGCAACAGTAGAGACAGCAGGATAAGAAGGATAAAACCCCGTGGGGATTTGGAAGTAAAAGCTCAGGAGGAACAGCCTTGAAGAAAACACGCGCAGCAAGAGCTTACAAGGGAAAAAGGAAGAAGAGTCAGTGGCCGTAGGATCTCATACAAATTTCCCGAAAGAACGAGAGCCGTCAGATCTGTAAAAGTTGTGAGAGAGATAACCCAAAGGAGCAAATCGGGGATCAGGACTTTGAAATGTCCTGTTCACTCGACAATGAAAACCCCGAAATCGCGAGACGCGATTTCGCGATTTAATCGCAGCCGTTAAATCAAGAAGGGATCTGGACCGTTCATTTGTATGGACACGTGGCAGCCAGGAGGCCTCATCGGCAATTCGGGGATCGGGATTTCATAAGGCAAAGTTCACTCTACAACGAAATCCCCGATTTCGCGATATGAGAAATCCCGACGGAATCTGAACCGTCAGATCAACATCGACTCGACCCACGTCAACAAACCACGTCAGCTAAGAGACACGTGGCACAACCAGGTAGTGACAAGTGTCAGACAGATTCAACATTAGAATGACAGAAGACATGACACAGAGCAGACATGTTGAATAAGAGAAGAGTAGCAGAACAGTGAACAAAAGACCAGAATTAAAGAACAAAGAAAGACTGGTAAGAACTGATTTATCTGTAAAGTTGAATGTGTATTTAACCAT
>ML776550.1:1119157-1147388 GCA_009831015.1 Picea engelmannii
TGACCGTCGGATTGCCTAACTACAAATGCATACTAAAGAAACACACTTTTACCTAACGACATATTAGACCAAGTAGATCTTAACTAATTCCTAAGTGTCTAAATATCCTAATAGCCGGTGTCTAGTCCTCATGCAATTTTCGTTCCTCATTCATCGTTCCTTGTTCCTCGTTAATTTACCATGGTGTAGTCCCCAATATCCATTATTTTTGTACAAAATTACATACTAATGACATAAAATTATCAACGAACGTTTTTCATCGATAGTATAGAAAATTCGTTGCAAGATTATTTACATTAGTCTCTCTTGTGACGATATTAAATGATGATTGGATTCATTTCATATTTGGTTTATCAAATTGAAATCTCAATTTGATACTTTGCAAGATATAAGCTGGACCTTTAGTCAAATACAAATATGAAACTTCGAATCATTAACATATCTACTAGAACATATGAAAAATAAGGTTTATGGTTTCCATGATGAATTGATGATGGAAGAAAGTGGCTATGTCAGTCAAATTTGATTCCATAAACCCTCCCATATTTTTAAGTCATGCAAATAGCCTATCCAGGTCAAATTTCAATGCATACAGATACAATTTGAAAACATTTCGACGTTGGCCCCATTCACATGTCACCGTTGCCCACCTCTAGTATCTTGATGGTGTTGATTAACAAATCAGTGAAATAGAGGGATTTTTCATCACAAATATGATGCAGATACATTTTATATACATTAATGTAGAACCTGAAAGAAAAATGAAGAAAGACCGACAGAAGCCTAAAACTTGCGTTAACCAAATTAGGTACTATGAAAGAAAATTAGGGTTTATGGTTTACATGATGAATTGATGAAGGGAGAAAGTGGGTTTGTCACTCAAATTTGAGTCCAAAATCCCTCCCATACTATTAATGCATTCCAATAGTATATCTATGAGAAATTTCAGTGCATACATAAACTATTTGAAAAAATTTCAACGTTGGCCTCATTCGTAGGTCCCTGTTGCCAACCTCTAGTATCTTGATGGTGTTGATTAAGAAATCAATGAAATAGAGGGATTTTTCATCACAACGATGATGTAGATACATTTTATATACATTAATGTAGAACCTAAAAGAAAAATGAAGAAAGAACAATGAAATCCTAAAACTTGCATCAACCAAATTGTGTACTTTGAAAGAAAATTAGGGTTTATGGTTTACATGATGAATTCACGATGCTGGAAGAAAGTGGGTGTGTGAGTGAAATTTGAGTCCAAAAACCCTCCCATATAGTTAAGGCATGCCAATAGTCTATCTATGACAAATTTCAGTGCATACATAAACTGTTTGAAAAAATTTCAACGTTGGCCCCATTCGCAGGTGCTTGTTGCCGGTGTCTAGTCCTCATGCAATTTTTGTTCCTCGTTCCTAGTTCCTTGACCATGGTGTATTCCCCAAGATCCATTATTTTTGTACAAAATTGCATACTAATGGCATAAAATTATTGACGAACATTTTTTCGTCGATAGTATAGCAAATTCGTCGCAAGATTATTTACATTTGTCTCTCTTGTGACGATATTAAATGATGATTGGATTCATTTCATATTTGGTTTATCAAATTGAAATTTCAATTTGATACTTTGAAAGCTATAAGTTGGACCTTTAGTCAAATAAAAATATGAAACTCAGAATCATTAACATATCTACTAGAACATATGAAAAATAGGGTTTATGGTTTCCATGATGAATTGATGATGGAAGAAAGTGGGTGTGTCAGTCAAATTTGAGTCTAGAAACCCTCCCATATCATTAAGGCATGAAAATAGTCTATCCAGGTCAAATTTCAATGCATACAGATACAGTTTGAAAACATTTCGATGTTGGCCCCATTCACATGTCACTGTTGCCCACCTCTAGTATCTTGATGGTGTTTATTAAGAAATCAATGAAATAGAGGGATTTTTCATCACAAATATGATGCAAATACATTGTATATACATTAATGTAGAACCTGAAATCAAAATGAAGAAAGACCGACGAAAGCCTACAACTTACGTCAACCAAATTTGGTACTCTAAAAGAAAATTAGGGTTTATGGTTTACATGATGAATTGATGATGGAATAAAGTGGGTTTGTCACTCAAATTTTAGTCCAAAAACCCTCCCATATCGTTAAGGCATGCCAATAGTCTATCCATGACAAATTTCACTGCATACAAAAACTTTTTGAAAAAATTTCAACGTTGGCCCTATTTGTAGGTCCATGTTGCCAGCCTCTAGTATCTTGATGGTGTTGATTAAGAAATCAACTAAATAGAGATATTTTTCATCATAATGATGACACAGATACATTGTATATACATTAATGTAGAACCTGAAATAAAAATGAAGAAAGACCGACGAAATCCTAAAACTTGTGTCAACCAAATTGGGTACTCTGAAAGAAAATTAGGGTTGATGGTTTACATGATGAATTGATGATGGAAGAAAGTGGGTGTGTCACTCAAATTTGAGTCCATAAACCCTCCCATATCTTTAAGGAATTCCAATAGTCTATCCATGAAAAATTTTAGTTCATACATAAACTGTTTGAAAAAATTTCATCGTTGGCCCCATTCGCAGGTCCCTGTTGTCGGTGTCTATTCCTTGTGCAATTTTTGTTCCTCTTTCCTCTTTCCTCATTCCTCGTTCCTTGACCATGGTGTATTCCCCAATATCCATTATTTTTGTACAAAATTACATACTAATGTCATAAAATTTCCCATAGAAAGACCAAATTAATATCCGCCACATAAGTCTTTTATCTTTTTTCAACGACTCTGTAATGAATCTCAATTCTAAGACGATTCAAATAGGTAACAATATTGATGAAATATTATATGATCGTGATGTTATAAAAATGAAAGAGCTTCTCTTGGTTTCGATAATAATTTATCCTCTACTGAACAAGGCCAACCACGTGAAGGTGGAAGCTCTCAATTGATCCCCAAAACCCAATCTATAAAATATAAAATAATCGAAAGCAACGTCCTATTAAGATTCATGCATAGAAACTACAAAACCAAAAAATAATGAAGGTACATGAAATTATGTGTTTCTAAATGATATTTTTAGTCTACCACGTACTTTTCTATATTGGCAACTATTTTCAGGTTTCAAACAATAATTAAATAACATGTAACCTAGGATATAAAAACGTCGCATAAAAATTAAAAAATGTAATTAAACCATGACATT
Source organism: Picea engelmannii (assembly GCA_009831015.1). Lineage (NCBI taxonomy): Eukaryota > Viridiplantae > Streptophyta > Pinopsida > Pinales > Pinaceae > Picea > Picea engelmannii. The sequence continues at coordinate 1,122,381 of ML776550.1, forward strand.
AAAAGTGAATTATTTTAAGAGAATAATTCATACAAATTAAATTATTATATAGTCATGTAACTAATCCAACCTCAACATCTGTTTAATCATCCTTATTCTCTATCTTGATCTTCTTCATCAAACTCAACATCTGCATCATCATCTGGTTCTGAAACGATGTGAGAGGATTGATGATATCATCATCATCATCAATGTCATTTTCGAGCATATTTTCATCGACATCATCATTAGGAACTGCAATATTGTCTCCTACGCCTAGATCATGATCTTCTTCGTCTTCTTCATCTGTCGACCCTCCATGATCTTTCGACTTTGTCTGATATTTTGTCGAATAATCTTCTTGATCTTCAATATCATCTTCTTCCTATAAATGAGCATACTTAATTGGCCTTCCTTTTGGATCATATCTAACAACAAATGACCAATCCCTTTCACCTGGAAAATTTGAGTAAAAGACCTATTCAGATTGGCTTGGAAAAACATAGTGATCATGTCCTCTTTCAAACATCATTTTTTTAATCATTGAAAATCCGTTGGCATGTTGAATAATAGTTCTTTCCTCATCACATTCATACATTCATAACCTATACCATTTGACATCGAACAATACTAATTTGAAGGATGTCTGTCACTCCTAGAGGAAAAATTAGTAACCTGAAATACTGCAGTTATCCCACTATCATAATTTTTCCTTGCTTCATCCAATTGTTTGATGCAAAACTTACGACCATTGCACCACATATCCATGTGGTGTTTCAACTGCAATATGTCAGATATGTAAAAGATGCATTTTCAATTAATAAATCAACATATATTCATATAACTTTGAAAGTATCTGAAAAATACAGTACACATGTAGTCACATTAGTATAATATAAAATAACTGAATAAAATGGGTGAAATTTCTTACCTGTCCATCTTTCAAACCATATGCTAGATCAATTTCTCTCTACGTAACATTGGCATCTTCATTATGACAAGCTTCTCTAACCAATTCAGATAGTCATTTCCATGATAACCTACCTCCATTATGTTGTTTACATCTTTCAATCCATACATTCATCCAGTCAAGATTGTTTGCAATGTATAAATGCAGTGCATCCCACTCTAGAGAAACTGAATAAAAAAAACATAATTCACCAATATTAAATATTAGTTATAACGTACAATATGTAGGTAATTATAAATATTTATAATTTATGAAATAAATTATATTAATATATTAATGAGTATGATCATGTACACAAAAACGAAACTTTATATGTATTATTAATATAAATTTTCACAATTATTAATATATTACCTCTCATTTTTTTCATTCTACCTTTCCCCAACAGATGCTCCTGATATTCAATTTTTTTGATGGAGTTCACATCCCAAATGTGATCCACTACATGCATAGTTGGCACTGCTAATTTAGGAAGATACTAACTAATATACAACATGGATTGATATACCATATATCCCTCCACCATACAACCCCCAGGATGTGCTCTTTGTCTAACCAACACCTTCAATGATTTCAAGTGCCTCTCCACCATCCACATTGACCTTGTGTGAACAGGTCCACAAATTTCAATCTCCTCAACTTGGTGTATGAGGTAGTGTTCTTATACATTGAAAAATGTAGGAGGTATATACTTTTTCATTTCACACATTAGACAAGGAATTTCTCTGTTCTAATACTTTATATCATCTTCATGGATTTCTTTCAATGACAACCATCGACATGAGTTCGTGACACAAGAAAATAACATATTTCAACATAACATAACATAATATATTACATTACATTACAAGTAAAACATGTGTCATTATGTAAAACAATAATTTGAAAGAACATTTTACATATAAATCACAACTACATCTTACCTCATGTATTTTCCAATATCATACATAACTTGTTTGACATTGCTGTCAAAGTCATTTGGGAGAGATAGCGGTCTAACATACTGTAACAACAAAATTAATTGTTATTTGTTTCGACCAAAGTAGACAAGAAAAAAAAAATAAAAATAAAAGATCTATACGGCCAATATATATAAATATGTATACCAAAATTATTATGTTAATGAAGGTATGAAAATCATGTGTTTTTACCCCACCAAATCCACCTTTCTTCGTTAATATATTTTTTATGTTTGAAGAAAAACCTGTGGGAAATTTAATTCTTTGAATGACCTCTTTTACACCATTGCTTTGTTTCTCTGTTAATAACCATGGAAGGTTATTTCGGTCTAGTACTCCATCTGATCTATTTGAATATCGGATCAAACTTCACATTGCATGATTAGCTTCCTGAATGTCAGTACAAATTTTGACAATTTTTTCTTTGTCCCTCCTACCATCTATGATTCGCCATAACGTTTCAGTCACATTCTTCCCGATATGCATTGTATCAAAAAAATGAGATATTTTTAGCTCCTCATAGTAGGGCAAACTCATGAATTGAGTGGGATAAGATTTCATTCCTCATGGAAGCCCATTATTAATACCTTCATGATGATTGCAGCCTTCATGAAGCATAAAAGAAATCACAAAAATAATTATCAAATACGGTAAAATAAATTCAATGATTAAAATAAACATTAAAAACATTACATGATCTACTATACATTATGAAATTGAGTACCTTGATGATTTCTATTATATTCCAACCTCCATAGGTGAGGTGTCATTCTTCATGGTTTTAAACCAGTCTCTTCTTTCCAATTGAAAAGATGTTTTTCAGTAGTACGATACCTATGGTTCTTAGGAAGAAGGTGCCTATACTCATCAAACACCATATTTCCTAAACTTTTTGAATGATGATACTTCATCTTAGGGCCACAAACTGGACATGCAAATTTACCCTTTGTTTGAAGACCTGCAACAAATGGATTAATGTCAATTATACGATGAGATTATTTAAAAAGTAAACATGCACCATGATAACATTAAAATATTATATATTATTAAAGACCAATATTAGAATGCTTATACATACCACAAAAATGTGTTAGTCCAGGGGCATCATGAATTGTCCATAAAAGTATTCCACGAAATTTAAATTTCTTCTCCCCGATTGGTTTACATATGTCATACATTGTGATGCCAACCCATAACTTTAGTAGCTCGTTGATAAGAGGCTCGATATATAAATTCATATCATTAACATGGTACTTACCTAATTGTTTGAAATTACACATAATTACTAAAGGAATGATATCATGTAATATATATAATTAAATAAATAAACAAAACATATTATGCAAAAATTGAAACAAATGAAAATGTTAAATTCAAAAAATTAATGTAAACAAATACCTGGAACAATGATTGTCAACATTATGTGCTCCCTCTTTATTGACATCCAAGGAGGAATGTTATTGTTGATAACAAAAATAGGCCACACTGAGTAAATAGACCTAAGCTCTATGAATGGATTAACACCGTCAGCTGCCAATGAATGCCTAACATTATGAGGTTCATATTTGAAATATGCCCATTTTTCCTCAATTTCCCTAAATGCAGAACCATCGATAGGCATTCGAAGAAAAGCATCTCCAGTTCTGTTACGTGCATGGTAATCCATAAATTGTGCTATGTTATCACGCCTGAACAATTGTTGCAAACGTGGAATTATGGGAATATGATGAAGAACCTTTCGAGGCACCCTTTTTCGTTACTTGATCGGTTCGATATCTACTAATAAGACATTGCAGACATTCGGTTTTTGAAGCATGTTGTCCATAATATATAATATGGTCATTAGGAGATGCATCTATAGTTTCATAATCCATTCCAATGTCTTTCATAATGACATACAAACCTCGATATGTGCGAGGTAAAATATTTGACGATGGTATCAAAAATTCACCTAACAATCTACAACATAACAAACAACTAGTTAATGTAAGAATATTAATTGTAAAAATTGGATTCTTATTTTACACATTAATTAACACTAAAAATAAATAGAAAAAAATCAACATTTGTGTATAATATGAGATGAAACATATTACATACCTTAGTATCTATGTCATACAAGTGTTCAAAAAATTATTCATAACCTTTAAGTTCACTAGCAACAATGTAGCGGAGAGAATATTTGCTCTTGATCCTTCATAAAGTCATTTATTTTCCTTTTCTAATAGAGGTTCATTATAAATACCAACATTTTCCCCATCCTAATCCAACTTTGAAAAAAAATCTTGGATCATTTGATTTTTCCCATCATCTTCTTCCATGGGATCATTAACTTGACTTGTCCCATCATCTTCTTCCATGAGATCCTCATTTGCTTGGTCATGATGATGTTCCTCATCTTGTACAACTTCATTTCTACTAATACTTGGTGCAATATTCTACGGAAAGTTTGAGGGCAACTCTAACTTTATAATTACAAACAATCATGCAAAATTAGTGTATACTATAACAAACATTCAAACAATATATATATGTATATATATATAATTTTATATAAAATTGACAAAATAAAAAAATATAAGGAATACATAGCTAATTACCATGAAACGATATTCATTCGATCCACCATCAATGTGACCATATTTCCTACAATGTTTTGTAGCTGTTGCTATTAAAATTCTTACGGGACGTCTGAGGAAACATTTTTTACAAGGGAAATAACATCTACCATCACCCTTTTCACCCGCTTTACTTGTTTCCCCACCTCTAACAACATTCTGTGACATTCTTCCGTACAAAAATACCCTTTTGGAACTGTTGTTGTTATAGAAAGATTGTCGCAACATCTTTAAATCGTCAAATATTTATAGTCCAATTTTAGGTCACTATCATCGCAATTGCGATGAACGTGACCTACAAATATTTATTCTTTTTACCTATTTATTTTAGGTCATTTTCAAGGTTCAATTTTAAGGTTAGGTAAGTTGTCTCTCTTGTGATGGACAAACTACAATCATCGCTCTTGCGACAAACATTGACCATAATAATTTAGTCAAACTAAATTCATTGAGATAGTGACAAATACGGGATGGATTTATAAGAAGTGTACTTTTTTTCTTGCATGTTGCGATGAAAGAGTACTTTCGTCACAAGCGGTCGTCACAAATTTTTCAATATGTAGTAGTGCCATATCTGCTAAACCTATTCCTCAACAACTGCAAGGACGCACAGGAATTGGGAACAAAGTTCCACTATTCATGGTTGATGATTCTGATAGCACTAATCGGGTGGAAGGATCCTCCCTACTCTTACTTTTGTGATAGAGTAATTCATTGTCGCGCAACTTGGTACACATACATGGGAAGCATGTCAGATCCCAAGAGAAGAAGTGGCAACACGGGTACCTTTGCAGGGTACCTCAGAGACATCCAAGACAACATAGCCAACACCTGGAGGATCACTCTGGAAGTGGTCGTGCAGTATCAGGGTATAACCAACTTCAGGGCTACGTTCCACAACATGTGTATCCAAGCATCAAGGGATCCAACAAAAGAATCGTTGCAACTTTGTTTCTACATCAAGGAAGATGAAGTCAAAATGGAAATGTGAGACTGGCATGATGACTTGAAGATCCCAGACATCACCAAGGAAATGCCAAAGGGGAAGGAGGTAGAAGAAGGGTCATCTAAGAAACCCGAATGAGATAGCGATGCGCCCAAAAATACAACACAATAGGGGAATCCCAATTAGAAGCTAGCACAGAAAAAGGGAAGTACTCCAATGAAGGACGAATAATGAGGGAAGAAAGACATGGTTCTGACGCAGGAATAACAAGGAAGGGGGGACACAATGACACAAGAAAGATCTTCAGGAGCCACTCCACAAGAAATAGGGCCACCCGAGTGGTCAATTATACATACAGGGGGGACAGGCAAGAAGTCTAAGGCTGATAAGAATATACCCAAGTACAAAATCACTAAGGATGATGCTAACCTTGTCGTAGAAAGAGTACAAGATCGTGTAGTCGAGGAGTTTGAAGAGGCCAAGCACCAAAGAGAAAGGATATATAATGAGTTGGTCGAGATTAGGCAGGTCCTAGAAAAAATAAAAGCATCACATAGGCATGAAAGGGGAACAAAACCAATCCCCTCAGTGACAGAAGCAGAGGAAAGGATCACGTCGAGTGAAAAATACACCATCCAAACCATAGCACAAGTGCAAGCTTCCAAGTAAAATCAGAGATGTTGCAGATGGACGAGGCCATAGACCATACACCACTTAAGGATATGGCATAGGTACAGTTGGTACTAGAGAAGGTACCAACAAAGGCACTATACAAAATTCAAGTTAGTGTTGCGTAGGAAGTGCAATCGTGCGCAAGGACAGATGCTATAGAATTGCAGCAAGATAAAAATGGCAAGGATGCCCAGGAACTGGTAGTCGAGTAGGTAAAGATCGGTATGAAATAAGAGAAACAATGCACAGAAAAGTTAGAGCAGTAGCTAAAAGAAGTTGTTACGAGGATTCTAGACAATGTGTAGGAAGCCATGAGAAATACAGAAGAACATATCCAACTCATCGCGCAGATGCTTAAGAAATACAAGAAGGAGATCGAGGAGATAAAAGAGAAATTAACCCCAACCACCACTCTAGAAGTTATGGTTGAAAGAGAACAATAAGAAACCTTGCAAGTGGAAGTGATGCATAAAGAAGATGAAAAGGTTACACAATTGTTTGACAAGACCGTGAAACTATGGACAACACTGGAAGAAGATGACAGGGTCCAACTGCTAGATCATCAAAAGGAGGTAATCAAAGTTGCAATCCAGGAGCTATGGTAGAGGAAAAATTCCATGAGCATCACAGAACGAGTGACGAGTGCACAGGAGATGAAGACCCTATAGGCAGAACTAAAAAATACGTAGAGTAATAAGCAAGCACGGCTATCACACTTAAAACTTCTCCAAGAGAAAGCAACGCAAATTATTGTGAAAATAGAGAAGGAAAATACGAGAATGGCTCAATACCATGTTGAGAACGCATAATATCTCAAGGAGCACATCACAACACATAAGGTAGAAGAGATCACAGAGATAGTTGCACAGAGAAGAGAAAAAGGGGAAGAGTTAGAAGGAAAATTCCACATCTTGGCAGAGGTTGTTCAAGGAGTGCGCACAACCTGAGTGGCTCGAGATGAGCCAGATGTTAGTGTTGGGGGCTTGTTGGATGCAGTCCTAGTTTGAGGAAATACCTATTTTTTGGAAGGTAATACCTAATTTTGGAGAAGAACAACTGGCAGGAAAAGAAACATGCATGAGGAAAAGACATGTGCGAAAAGGTAGGAAAACCTAACCATGTTAGGTTTAGGTTTTTTGACAAAGGTTGTAATGGCTATAAACTTGTAAAATAATATAAATAAGAACCTAAGAGGTCTAGGTAAGGGTTTTGTTTTGATGTTCGTTCTGGGAATTGTGAAGAAAAAGGTTGTTGAGTTGTAGAAGAGTCACGTAGCTAGATGTTGAGGGTTAGGTCACAGGATGAGGAGCCTAGTGTGATCTAGTCTGCCTCAAAAAGGTTCTTTAACCTCACAGTACTTGTATGATTGGAGATGTAATGCGCACATAGCCATATTTTGTAGACAACTAAATAAAAGAGAAGAGAAGCCAAATATTTGTGGGCGTATCCTAGTAGGGGGTGAACCATGATAAAACCTGTATTATTTGTGATGGTTATTGCATGTTAACCTCCTGTCAGTGATTGGTTATGGATGAATGAAGGAATGGTTAAGATAGACATATTAGAATGCATGCATGGGCCTAAAAGATGAATGAATCCTAGAAATATTTGAATGAATAACATGATGAATGCATGAAGAAGATAAAATACAATCCCAGATCCCCACTCATTCCTATATTGCAAGCACTTGAGAATTGCAGTCACCCATAAATATATCTCAGGTGAGACTACGCAGTGCACTCTCTGCACTGTGTTTCCTTTTGGTTTACTAGGAGGGCCAATATTTTTAAAGGGTTTTGTTGGAAACCTGATTAAATATGAACCTGGGTTAGACCAAGAAGTGAATGAGAGATTTAACCCAAAATAGAGCCACCTAAAAGTCACCACTGACTTCCCCTCATGTCTAGGAACAACCTCCCAAACATCATTCTTCATGATGGAATTGTACTCTTACATCATGGAATCTCTCCAAACCTGTCTTCCAACAACCTACTCAAAGGTGGAAGGCTCAGACTCCCTGATTCTGCTAACCATCACAAGATAGATACAAAATATCTCAGGAGCTTTACTCTCCCTCACAGCCTGCCTAGGATTCCCCACAGATCTGTGTGCCTCCTTCATAGTGTCCTGAAGCCACTTGGGATTCCTTCTCTCTGAAGTAGTTATTTGTGGAGGGTACTCCACCTACTCAACCCCATCACCTAAAGACTGCGAACTTGAAGTAAAATCAAGAGAATAAGATCCTAAAATATGAGGACCAATAACCTGTGATCCTGACATCTGTGGCCCTATGACCTATGGGACAGTCATCACCGAAACTAGTGGTCCCGAACTTTGTGTCACTAAAGGTTGTTGTGGACTCACCTGAATCTGAGGTGCTAATAGCTCACCCTTCTCAATCCCTCGTGAATTCCTAAATTATCTATCCTCCTCAAATATCACTTCCCTTCTCACAAGTGTCTTCCTCAAGTAAAGGATGTATATGCATAAATCCTTTGAAGTCTCTCTATACCCAACAAAAATCCGCTTTTCTGTCGTGGGATCTAGCTTTGTCCTCTTCTCAGAAGGGATGTTGGATTTTTATGTCTCTACTCTTCTAGTTAGGATTATTTATTGGTTATTCTAATCCTACCTTACTAACATAGATTGACTCCGATTCAGATTTGATAAGCTCCCAACAAAATCCCTCTAAAACTATCGGCCCTTCTGGTAGACCAGAAGGCAATGCAACACACATAGTGTGTTGCACAATCTCACCCAAGATAGATCTATGGGTGGCTGAAATACTCAGGTGTTTTCAACTTGGGAATGAGTGGAGATCTACAGTTGTGTCTTGTATCCTTTATTTATTCATTCTAACATCAGATTATAGCAGACATTCGATTCATGGATGTGAAATAATGGATCTAAATAGTTACTTCATTTATCTAACATTCACCATTTAACAACAATAAATATGCATACATTCATTGACATAACACAGGTGTTACCATGTTTCACCCCCTCCTAAGATGCGTCCGCAAAGATCGGGCTCTCAATATCTTTATTATGGTTCATTAATATGTCACATCTCACATGTTTATAATCTAAGATATTACTCCTTTCAACAAGATCCTTGATCCCTATGAGGCTGACTAGATCGCATCAGGATCCTTAGCCTGTGATATAATCCATGTGATCGAGTCTCTCACTGTCCCCCTAGCTCACCAGCTTACTTATTAATACATTTATTATAATTCTCTCTTCCTCGGTCCACCCCCTTCTTCCTCTAAGTACTACCTATTTATATTCTTGGCTCATCAACCATTATAATACATTACGGAAACCTTAACCCTAGCATCATTAGGTATTCCTTGCATGCGCGCCTCGCCTAATTCCCTTATACATGATGCTTTTCCTTCCAGCTATCCTTTGCTCCCTTTAAGCTTCTCTTCCAAAAAACATCCTTTTCTCATTACTAGTTCTGCATCCAATAGGCCCCCAACACTGACATGTAGCTCGTCCCGAGCCACCTAAACTTTGTGCACTTCTTTAGGATCTCCTACGAGATTCTGGAACTTCTATTTGAGTTCCCTTTCTTGTGTTTGAGCTTGTGCGATCTTTTCTATGAGTGTGTCCAGTACTTGCATTGTAATCTCCTTGTTGATCATCTCTGTGCACTCCACCTGAGTTTGTACCATGTTCTTCTTCGCCTCTTCTGCCTACGTAATGACCTCTGTGAAGCTATGAGTTCTTCTTGCAACTTCTTCATATATTGGACTCCTTTGAGGTGCTCAATAATATGCATCGTCTTCTGCCTCTACTTGAGGTTATGGATAGTTATGCTTATCTTCTCCTCTTCTTGGTCCCACTGCTAGACCTGTTGATACTCCTCTAGCTTTGTCCATATCTCTGCTGCTTTATCAAACAAGTCAACAGTGGCATTGACTTGTCATTCTATTTCCTCCATTTGTCCTGCTGCTTCCTGCTTCCTTTTCTCCTTCACCTCCAGAGGAGTGGTAGGGATGATTTGTTCTTGGAGCTTGTCGATCTCCTTCCTATATTGATCGATTGTTTGCACAATATGATCAATTTTCTACGTCATTGTGGGCTCTCTTGTCTATGCACTCTTTGGGATTCTTTCATAGGATAAAACCAACCCCTAGTCGAGCCTATCCACATGATATTTCTCATCCTTGGTCTCGATATTGACTTACTCAAGCACCAACTCTAACTCTTCTTTGATGTCCTTCATTTGTTGTAGTTTTGTTGCATCTGTGCGTGTGCATGAATATACCTCCTGCGCGACGTTGACTTGCAGTTTATATAATGCCTTGGTTGGTATCCATCCCATTACCAAATGTATTTGTGCCATATGTTTCAATTGTTTATGGCATACAATTTCATCCATGTGAAACATGCTGGGTGTAACATGAAAATTCAAGCTTGCCTGTGTTATTGTCTGGATCATATCCTGCTCGCTCGACCCAACCTTGGTTCCTGTCTATGTCATTGCGGGGACTGACTCTATTCTTCTACCTGCCCTATGTGTTTCTATGATCTTCTCTAGGAGTTGACTCATGTTGACCAGGTCATCCTAAATCCTTTCCCTTTGGCATTTGGCTTCGTCAAAATCCTCTGTTGTTCGGTCCTGGACCATTTGGGCCATGAGGTCCACATCATCCTTAGTGATTGTATATTCTGTTAGCAGTTTATGCACCTTAGATTTCTTGCATGCACCCGTAGTGTGTATGATTGACCTCTTGGTCTGGCCTTTTTCCTGTTGAGTATCACTTGATGTGGTCCCATGTGCTATCTCAGTCTCTTTTTCATGTTCCTATGATGCCTGGGTGTTTTTCTTCTTCTCCGCCTGGGTACCTTTCTTTGTCACACCCACTTTCTTTGAGTTGGCTTCGACCTTGACTTTGTCTTCTTGGGCATTGTTTTTTATCCTGAAGGTATCTATTATTGCCCCGCATTATCCTCCTTATCTATGGACATATCTTGATTAAGGATTGGAACTCTCCAGTCATCTTTCCAATCCTTGATGGCCATTTCTACATCCTCTTCCTTGATGCAATATCGCAGTTATAGCCAGTCCTTCTCAGGATCCTTTCGTTCTTGGATCCATACTAGATGTCTGGTCACATTAAAGTTGGCTATTCCCTGATATTGCACGACCACTTCTAGCATAACCCACCAAGTGTTGGCAATGCTTTCCTGTAGGTCATTGTAATACCCTGCAAACATGCATGTGTTTTCACTTTTGTTTTTGGTGTCTAAAGTGCTCCCCAATGATAGGTATCATGCTACACGACATCAAATGGATCAATAAAAAAAGTATGAATACTTAGGCTCCCTCCATCCAACCAAGGCGATTAAGATGAGTAGTCAAGAGTAGTGAAATTATGTCCCTAGGTCTTGTGCTTCATGAAAAAGAAGAACCAAATCATGTAACAAGAAGAATAAATCAACTGATCAAAGTTAAGAAAAATAGGGCCGAAGTGGATGAAAAACCTCATAAATATCAAGAAAACATGAAAGGCATGTTTGATCATAAGGCTAAAGATAGGGAATTCCTCCCTGGTGATTTATTTTTGAAATGGAATGCTAGGAAAGAAGACTCGACAAAACATGGAAAATTCGATCATATCTGGTATGGACCTTTCAAAGTTACAGCTTATGAAGGGAAGAGCTCATTTCTGCTAGAAAATATGGATGGTAAAATCCTCAATGCTCCTATCAATAGGCATTATCTGAAGCACTTTATGCAATAAATGATTTCCAAAATCCCACTGTATATAGCGGTTTGTGTTTTCTATTTTTTACATTTTTTTGGTAAGTTTTACTTGTACCGCAAATAAAACAGGTACGTGATTTCATAGAAAAGGAAATATAAAATAGTTAACACATTGAAATCTGTGACTCGTAAAACCCTGACACTCTTCATGTTGTTTTCATGCATAATTTTTGTCGACATCTCAAACACCATAAAGAAATAAAACCAACGGTCGTATATCAGAAAATTGGTTATCTCGAAACAGGTGATAAACAAATAATTTACTTAGATGAGAACAAAGTGGTAAATCAAAGGTATGAGTCTATGAATTGTTTATATTTCCAAATAATATCACCTGGTGCAACAACGGTCTCATATGTATAAAAACACTCGCCTGATTTATTATCAGAAGAACAAAAATTTATTATAGATTATAAAAAGTTCCTCTGGATAAGATAAAAAGGATTAAAATAAACCAAAAAAGAAGAAATAATGTGACCTCAAATAAAATGTTCCAAGAGTTAGGTGTGCATTATAAACAACTATGTTTATTAAATCCGAAACTCCCTTTGCCACCATGTTCAAAATTTTAGGTAGTCGCCCTCGATTCCAGATGATGTCCCTTGACCTTCACAAAGAAAAAGGGGGTCAAACTTTAACTCTGAAAGATGAAAAGAAAATATTTGGAAGAGGGAAAGTCTTCACGGATCCTCAGACTTCCACTGAACAAAAGTATGTATAAGCTAATCCTAACTCTCTTAATTCTTTTAACAGGTTTTTAGTCCTGCTCAAAGAAGGCCCCTGGAAATAAAAATCCCCCATAAATTTTTTCCTGCAAACTAAGATGTTTTGAAGGTCAAAAGAAGACTAGTCCAAAGTAATCAAAGTGAGTTAAAAAACCTCTGTTGCTAAATTATAAACATATATCACCCCTGGTATACTTTATACCAATTGATTTCCGCCACTTCATGTTTTAAAATAAAAAATATAAGACAAATGGTGAAAGGAAATTCATAAATGATTGCCCTCATCTCAGCATTTAAATGAAAAGTTAGAAATTGAAGTGGTGAAAGGAAATTTAATAAAGGGAATCAGATAACTTCACCGGGGTACTGAACAGGCTCGCTGGAAGTGAAGCAATGTCTAAGATATCTGTAAGGTTGTTATACATGAATTATACTATACTCTAGTAATTAGTTTTCTTTTAAACTAGATATACATCCCAAGTTCACGCGGGACTCCCTGATTAAACACACTGAATTTACTTCATCTTGATGCAAGCAAGATCAACAAAACCTGTTGGAATTTTTAAGGTTGTTTTGATTATCTTAAGTAGATCTGAAATCAGTTTTAGGAAGAGGAATTCATCGATAGGCCTAAACTTGATATTAGTGAATGATTAGGTTTCAAATTTTTTTAGATATAAGGATGAAACCTTAATTTTTTCCTATGTACCCTCATTCTGAAGGTGTTTCGCAAAAGTAAAGTAATGACTCCATTTACCCAATAAAGGCACTTGATATATTGTTCTTCTCATCCCACAAGCAGATGATATCCCAGTTGGAGCCTATGTTGGAACATATATATTTTTCAAATACTCCATGATATCAAAGAATTTGAATCCGCCTACTTTTTAAAACAATGAAACACTAAAGATAAACCTCAAGCATCAGATTTTGGGGTTTCGCAGATCTAACAATCCAACACGTCGAAGCTCTCAATGCCCCGACATGCGAAATAGCGAAGTTGGGTTAGGCTTAATAATGATCACTGAAGCATTAAAAAGTGATTATCACTAATTTAATACATCGCGCCTTCGCGAGTCAAGAGTCACACCTAGAGCAACCTTCGAATGTCCCGATATGCGAAGTTGCAAAAATGACGTAAGATAAACCTGATAAATTACACGACTAACGATAATTAACGATAATTAATTGTTACCGCGACTTCATGATTTGACAGTTTTGGCTTGAACAACAACTTATAACCCCGATACTTGAGGTCACGAAATTTCCAAACTAATCGTTATTAATTAAAAACTCAATCCAAATTAAAGTTAATTAATCAAATCACAATTTCGCAATTTTGCAAATTCAGGGTTCATAGCTCGAGACTAAGAGTAAAATCACTCGAGACTACAAATTTTGAAAAAATATTAAGAACTAATCATGATTAATTAAAGGTTTAAGCTAGACTGATTAATATCTTACACAACCTTTTACAACTTACGGGCGAAAATAAAATACTTCTACGATTCTCCCAAGTCACAAAATATCAGGCATTTATGGCATTTATAAGAAGAGTAGAGAAATGATTGGAAATGATATCTTGATTTATCTCCAAATATTTCTATTAAAAGAATTAAACGCTATGTCAGCAAGGACCCGCGCAGACTAGAGTGCTCAATATGAAAGGATTTTTGTCACTATTTGAATTTCATTCTAGTTTTCATAGAGTCAGCTTAGCGAGATAACCATTGTTTGTGTTTTCATCCTCTGTGATAGGAAATATAATTTCAAGATTCTATATCATGGCTCCACGAAAATCACCCAAAACAACTGGTGAAAGTTGAGGCCAGGGTTCAGATATTCTTTCTGATACCTCACCTAGAAACATCGACGTAGTCAAAACATGGACACATGTTTTCAACACATTGCAATATGAGCTGGTAAACTACCCAGACGACTTGAGAAACAATGAAAAATAATACTTGTATATCAAATACAAGGTTGTTTCTCAATCGGAGATGCACAAGGTAGCAACAAGGCCATGGATCTTTCCCTATTATGATATGATCAGATGGGCACTGGATCATGTAGATGTCTCGACTAGAATAATATTCAATTCTCAGAAGGTGGTTGTTGGGACATTTCAGCCAGAGCATCTACAGGCGATGTAAAAACTTTCTCCCACACCAAACTTTAATTACAATGCTGAATTCTTAGAGGGTTTCAAAACTAAAGAATGTGAGCGGTTTGGAAAAAGATTATCCGACCTGATCAAGGATTGGTGCTCATGCCCTGAAAAGTTCAGAGTTGATTCTAATGGTATATACACAATCTCATCGTTACAACCACAGTTCATGTATATAGTGATGATGGTCTATAGACTTTATGGGAAAGAGAATACTGCACATTTCTATCTCCCATGGGTACCTCTTATCCACACAGTAGCAGAGGGATACTCTTTCGACTGGGCCAAAATGTTGTCAGACAGTCTGGCCAGTCAAATTACATAATATAGGACACAAAAGGCAAGTGGGAAAGAAGCTTCATTTTACATGTCTTCTTACATTATGGCTTCCATTTGATTCATGACACCTTTTCCATTAATGAGCTGGAGCTGGACTCCAAATAGCACAGAGCCTATTCATGTGTACCACTCAAAACTATGGGAAGATAAAGCCAAAGACTTCGTCTATGATATTTTCAACTGGGTAATGGTACCAATGCATGTCGTTATCTTCATCCACCAACCTCCCAGGATTTTAGATAAAATCATGGCCAACTTAGGCAGCGTGGAAGACTGGTACATAGAGGAACAATTCTCTTATATTAGGGTTTTCGGTTGTTCTGTTCCCCCATATGCCCTACAACTATTCTTACCAGACATGATAGTATGTCGCGAGGTTTCCAGGCAAACATTACTCGGTGGGATCAACAAAGAACTCAAAGGAGTTCAGAAAAAGGTATGGCCTTTTTCCCCCCTACACATTGGTACTTTTTCTCTATTATATTTTGGCCATTCCAAAGTGGAGGCCATGGCCTTAGAGGAAATGAAACTAGTAGACATTGAATTCAAGAAGTAAAACCCTAATAAGGTCATGGGTAACCACATGGCAAGTTGTGGTCTAAAAATATACAAGCACGAAGACTCTCCTCATGACAAGATTTTCCGAGGAACGAGATCCTACTCAGAAGTTTTAAGTCAGGTTCGAGCTCTGCCTCCTGAAGGGATGATCTAATTTTACAAATTTTAGGAACACTGGAGTAGTGGCTTCCCCAAATTTTTGTAGGGAAAAGTATCAACACCTCCAGGTATACAACAAACAGAATCCAAAGGTTCAACAGACACAAGCCCTGGGAAACAAGAAAATCAGTGGAACACAAAGGAAACTGAGACCTCGAACCAGGAAACCGAGATCCCAGGCCAAGAAGAAAGACCCCAAGAGACAGATACACCAGGTAAACAGGTCAAGGATCAAACAGAGATACCCTCAAAAGGGGTAGGAGACACACCATTGTCTACATCAAATGAACCGTTCACAGACACTACCATGAAACAAACATCCATAGAAATCGAGAGTCCCATTCCATCCATCACACTCTTACAATATACTAAGGGGAACCTTGTTCTAGGAACAATATTCAAAGAAGATCTAACACCTATCTCTGTAGAAGAGTTACCTCCTAGTGATTTCTTTTTTAGAAAGAAAAGGAAGGCCATGGTGAAGCTAGAAACACACAAAAGGGTGGGTGCAATGGCCAAAAGATACATAGTATTAAATGATGGAGAAGCCTTAGAAGAGGTAGAATTTGCCGAAGAGGTAGTAGGAACATTAGGGGCTTATGCAACAACCAACCAATATTCAGTCGCGACCTTGAAGGAATGGTTGAAACAAAAGGACCTGTTAATTAGCAATTTACAGACTCATATAGTAGCTATAGAGACGAATGCCAGGAATGAGGCATACAAAGACCTTGAACAAGGCAAAGAAACTGACCAACAGGAAATCAAAAATCTCAAATCCAATCTCGAGAAAATGCACCAGTCGGCTCAAGTAAGCCAAACCTAGGTCAATCAACAAGAGGAGTTAATAAAACAGCTGCAATCCAAATTAGATTCTACTGAAATCCAGGTCATAGATATAACGATATTCCAAACTCAAGCCATGGAAATATGAAGGAATATAGAAGTAGCTCAACATGGTCTACTTTCTAAAGTAGAAATCATCCATAGTCATTTTCATATGATAGATTAGGCATTAAATAATATTACCTTATGAGAAAGAGGAGCCAAGGCAACTCGAGGTGTCTTCCAGGAGGCTATTATATCGTCAACGAAAGAGGAAATAGTCATCATCTCTAGATTATCGATTCCATAGAAAACCAAAGGTAACATCCTGCTAAAGGCATGGGAGCACAATATAGCAGAAAAAAAAATGGCTAAAGAGGCGAGAGATTCCTATGAAGAAACATTTGCCCTGCTGAATAAAAAATTGTTAGATCTTGATAAGGAAAGTAGCTTTGGGACGTTGGGTAAAATCAACATAGAAAAACATATGCTAGATATTAAGGAAAATGTGGAAAGAGACCAAGTTGAGATCTCTCAGATAAGATAGGTCGACATTTCTCAAATAGATAAATGGTTAATAAAACCAAAGCTACAACTATCGTCTATCATTATAGTAGATGGAAAAATAGGAGAAATATTGCCACAACTAGAAAATAAGTGTTACATTTTCGAGGAAAATGACCAAACAAAACCTTCCAAGTTTATAACTTAGTTGGTAGAGAAGTGTATCAATTGTATTGAAAAGGGAAAAGGGAACACTTCTGGAGGCCAGTAATACAATTGCTCATTACTACCTTATTTTGGAGCTAGAAGATAAAGAAAATAAAACACCCTACCAGCATGAGATAAGACAAGGGATAACGAAGTGAAGCGTTTCACCTTCTCATTTGTAACCGAAACATTTATAATGATAGAATTTAAAATGCTTAAATCTTGTATAAATATACATTTTGAGAAAGGACCAAAGGGCTTCTTTTTGCCGATTGTAAAGGAGAAGACTCTCTTTATTGAGAATTAATACAAATGCAAGGCAGAGATTCTATAACTTTTCTATTATGAGTTATGTGTTCTTATGTCTTTCCATATTCCAACATACTTTCATATATATTTCTTTGATGAATTTTTAAACCACAATTCAGTACAACATCTACTGTGGTTATATTTCACTTATTAATATGACAACAAATAGATTTTCCTCTGTATTTACTGTTAGCAAATACAAGACTTGCATGTTATTTAGATACTATATTTTATACTTCATTGAAGGTTACATCATTTCACTTTCTTCTTCTGTTACAAAGTAAGATTCCTCAGTAATTGATGCCTTTATTTGATTAGAAACTTTATGTTTTCTTTCAATTCATTCAATATTTAAGATTTAACTCAGATGCGAGAAACAACCTCTGAGTTGTTATAATATTAATTCAATTTAAAGTTCTTTTCTCTTATAATTTTGGTGGTAAGAGGTGGACATTGAA
Organism: Picea engelmannii; assembly: GCA_009831015.1. NCBI lineage: Eukaryota > Viridiplantae > Streptophyta > Pinopsida > Pinales > Pinaceae > Picea > Picea engelmannii. Next base: position 1,140,555 of record ML776550.1, read on the forward strand.
ACCTTTCCTCATTTCCTGATGCCCGACATTATACTTGAATCCTTAGTATAAAATCAAGAAAAACAGATGCTCTTAATTATGATTCTACATGACCATCTTTCTGTGCCATATGTCTTCTTCATTTCCTCAACCATTTCCTTCTCCTTTGTTTTTTCACCGAGGAACTGCGTGGGGCTCTCCCCCCGAGATGGAAACCCTGTAATATACACAATGAGATCTATGTCTATAGAGACATGCTCTTCCAACCATAGGTATCCTCTATGGATAACTTCCATCAACTTCTTGATGTAGGTTTTCATGTCATGACCCCTTACAAAGTAAGGGATCTCCAATAGGCTTAGAATCCTAGTGTTGGCCAGTCCAGCTACCCACTGTTTCGTTTGATTGATTGATTTGATGAAGGGTCCTATACCCATGGTATCCATGTAAAATTTCTTTGAAAACTCTGAAAACTTGTCCATGTTGATCACATCATGATCTGAGTACCATATTGTTTCCATGCAACCTAACAGATTAGTCCTAATACGCACCCCTTCTGAAATGCATGGTAAGACCATGGATGTTATAGCCTATCGGCATGGTGATATTGATACTAGATGCTTTCCCTTTCATTGTGGTGGGTGACTCGAGGTTCCAGCCTCCATTTTTCTTTCCCCTATGTACTCCTCTGGTCGACCGGTGACATATTTTACTATGCCCTCCTATTGCTGCTTCAACGCTATTGTGTGTGAGCTCTCTAACGTGACCACTTTTGTCTAGTTTGGGACCATCCCATTAACCCTTGGGGCTTCTTCAGGTTTTTCAGAGTGCAAAGGATTTCTTGCATCCTTGTCTTGCTGCTTCTGTCCCACTTCCAACATATCAATATCCATGCCCACTGATGTTGTTTGTTGGGTTTCTTCTACCATTGGTGTGGGGATCTCTGGTTCCATATTGGGCAACAAGATTTCATCCAAGTTTATGAATTTCTTAGGTTTTGGTGGTTGTTGTTCACTTCCTTGTGGCTGTTGAGGTGGTCTGAGGTTGTTTCGAGGTCATTTGTAGGCCTTGATTGATTCTCCTAGCTTGGGTGGTTCCATGGTGGTTAAATTTGTCTTCGTCGAGCTAGTTCATTATGTAAATCCTGTAAACTCACTCTCTTCTCTGTATACTCTGCCCCTCTATTCTTTTCTCAATTTCACAATAACCCTTCTGATCCTTGTGTTCTTTCCTTATATAGGAATTGTGTGAAACTTCTCAGAGATGTTACCCAAGTTGTGTTTTGAATGAACTGAAACTTTCCACGTACCTCCCATTGAATTCCCTTGACATCTCCAGTTGGCATGATTAATGTGTCATCCCATAAATCACTATTGACATTCAATTTTGATAGCTGCCATCAGTTGGCACCTATTTTTTGTACCCACCATTTCCTCACTTTCCTCCTTTTTTTGACCGTTGGTCTTTTCTCCGTCGCGCTATCTGTTCCAATTGCGTGTGAACATTATCTTTTTGACACACTACCCTTCTTTTAGATGGTTTCTATCTTTTGATTTCTAGCGTGGTGACCCCTCTGTTGCTATGCACAGTCCCTTTTTTTTTTTTTAAGTGCTAGTAGGTCGATTGTCCCTATACATCTCCAGTCAACTCCCATTGATCATTCCCATGAGTTTTGTTCCTCCCAAATCCTTCAACTGTACAACTCCCCCATCCGTGGCAGTCTTTACCTCATATGGTCCTAACCAATGCATTCTAAGTTTTCCTGGGTGTTGAAGAGATTTACTGTCGTACACCAAGACTAGGTCTCCTTCCTTGAAATTTTTCCTCTTGATATGTTTGTCATGCCAAGATTTGTCCCTTGATTTATGTACCTCTTGGTGAAAGCCCGCTAGAATCCTATATTCTTCCATGATCATCAACTTCCTTAGCCTTTATTGTACTGTGCCTCGTTCTGTCATGTTGGTAATTGCTGCTACATGCAGACAAGTTACCAAAAACTCTAATGGCACCACTGCTTCCTGTCCATACACCAATCTAAATGGTGTTTTCCCTGTTAATTTCTTACATGTGGTCTTGTATGCCCACAATACTATTGGTATATTCAAGTCCCAATCATCCCTATTGACGTTGCAGATCTTTGTTAGTGCATTCTCGAGGATCTTATTAAAGGCTTCCACTGTTCCATTTTCTTGAGGATGATATGGTGTACTTTTTTTATGATAAACTTCAAATTCCTAATTCATCGACTTAATAATGTTGTTAATGAAGTGAGTTCCTTGGTCACTCATCAAAACCCTCGGGCATCCAAATCGAGTGATCACTTACTAAAAAAATAAGTGTGATGTTGTGTCTACGCTGCAATCTTTTACTGGTGATGCTTCTGCCCATCTTGTTAAGTAATCTGTCGTAGTAATAATATACCTCACTCCTGATCTCTTTGTTGGTCGGTTAATTGGTCCCACAAAATCTATTTCCCATTTGTCAAATAATTGCAAGGTTACTTGTGGCTTCAGGGGAATCTCGTCCTTCCTATTCGGTTTAGCAACCCTTTGACATACGTCACATCTCTAGAAATAGTCCTTTGAGTCTCTGTGAATAGTCGAACACCATAGTACCATGCACACTACCTTTTGTGTGGTAGATTTGCCTGCATAATGTCCTCCTCCTATTCCCTCATGGAATTTGGCTAGAATCCTAGGTCTTTCATGTTATACCATACATATTCTCAAGATACTATCTCCACCCATCTTGTATAAGTGTCCTGCGATCAGTTTATAGTATGGAACTCTGAAGACCATATTTTTCTTTTGTGCAGTGTTGAATTCTTGTGGCGTGGTCCCTGTACTCAAGTATTGAATGATGTCTACAAAATATTCATCAACTACTTGTACTAAAAATCATTGTGCATCGGGAAAGTTGTCCTCTAGATTTGTAGGTTCCTCTCTGTTAGTGATCCAGTCCTACATTCAACTTCCCTGGTTTGACTATCACTTCGAATTCAAATTCTTGGAACAATAATAACCATCTACAAATCCCCCCCCCCCACCAACACTGGCTTGTTGATGAGGTATTTGAGATGAATGGTCTATAAACATCCTGAAATTTTTTCCCAATAAGTAATGTCAGAACTTCTAAATCACATAGACCATAGATAAGCCTTCTCTCTCCATGGTATTGTAATTATTCTCTGATTTTGACAGTTTTCTTCTAGCGAATGCTATAGGATGGTCCAATTATCCTACTCTTGGCTACGCCAGAATAGCCCCAAGTGCTATGGATGATGCATCTACATGCACATGGAATGTCTTTTCCAAATCTAGGAATACTAGTATTGGTGCAGTGACCATCTTCTCTTTCAAGGTGTCCAATCCTCGCTGACAATCCTCATTCCACTGAAACTTGTTGTCTTTTCTTAACAATTACTCCATTGTCACAGTGATATGTGCATATCCTTTTATAAATTTCCTCTAGTATCTTGTGTGTACCAATGTTTCTCTTAACTGACGTACTGATTTTGGTGGTGGTAGATTAACAATTACTGCAATCTTGGCAGGATCTACTAGCTAGCCTTGTTTGCATACTATGTGGCCCAATAGTATCCCAAAGGTTGTTCCAAATATGCACTTCTTGATGTTTAATGATATTTGACACTTCATGAATCTTTCTAACATCAACCTCAACACCTCTACATGGTCTTTCAATAGACTATAGACTGTCCAATCATCCAGATATACCTATAGAAACTTGTGGATGAATTCTTTGAATTCATATATGACTACTCTGGAAAATATTGTTGGTGCATTTTCCAGTCCAAAAGGCATGACTGTTGATGTAGGAGCATCTCCCGAGACAAGCAATACAACACAAAAGACGAAGGATAGTTGAGCACACGCCAGTGCCAATTTTTTATATTTTCCCTTGAAGTTGATGCGCTAAACATAAATGAGATCATTTAATTTAGGCGCCTTGGTAAAATGTAATCAGACCTCGAGCCATACGCTCTTGTCTGAAGTAGATGGAGGCATTTATAGTAGTTAATGCAGGTAGATAGAATTGAATTCTTAGATTAGACAGTTTTAGAGCGTAGGAGGGAAAACGGATATAGACACCCTCATTTCTCATTTGTAACATGAGCCAGCATAATTCAGAGTAGGGAGAGCATAGGAGAATAACAGAGAATTGTAGAAGAACACCCATGTATAGATCTTGAATTAATAGAAGAAGTTGATTCAGATTCATGGATGTTGTGTTATTCTCTGTGTATGTGTGTTGAATTCTATGCTCATGAGTATTTACTTCCTGTTAAGCATTTTCTATATGCTGTGTGTATGATTTCATGTTTTAAACAGAAGTCTGAAGATAAGGAGGAATGAGTTTCAATCATTTCTCTATTTGAGCAAGGATTCCTACAAGGAGTGCGTTGATGGAAGCTCAGATAGTCTAATTCTTGTTCTCGTTCACTCAGAAGTGAACGTGGGTTGCTGGAGTCATGCAAGGAGTGCACAGGCTAAGGGAGGAAGCCTCAATCGTGAATTTGAGCAGAATATTTGGAGGACTGCTGCTACGGGCATGCACAGAGTCAAAGGAAGTTCGAACAGTTGAAGTGTTCGCAGGTTTGCCACAAGGAGTGTGTGCAAAGAACCTCGTTGAGGTTGAAGTAATTTAGAAAATCTTAGGAAGGGTAGGCCTCTGAGTCGCTGAAGATCAGCGTAGATAAGTGCGACTTGAAGTTGCAAGAAACATCGCAGGTTGGGGAAGCAGCGAAGGAGTCTCATGGAGAGGCACTTATTCATTTCGTAGAATCCTCAAAGGGAGAAGGGATGAATGAAATATTTGGAGGAGACTTCACAAAGTTTCGAGAGCTGTTAGATCTTTCAGAGGCACGAGGTAGTTACAACGCAAGTGTGGAAAGGATTCAAAGCTCAGGAGGGTAGAACCATTGATCCAAGTCGGTCAGGGCCATTGGATTATTCACAAGATCGCCTCTCGGGATCTTGAAAGAAAAGTGTCCAAGGCTTGGTAACGGGAATCACGAGATTACGATAGGAGATATCTCAGCTACTCCGAGAACGGTGTGGGACCATAGGAGTTGGCAAGTGGACAGGTTCCACATCGCATGTCGGGATCTTATGAGTGGAAGGGTTGAGAATTTGGTGTCAAGGGTCATGAGGACATGAGGACGCGAAGCGACGAAGTGGCGAGAGGACTAGGAGCCGTCCATATGAAAAGGACAGGTGGCAGAGATCGAGAGATCTCGCGAACTCGGGAGTTCGCAGGGTGAGAGCCCAAGTATTGGGTATCCCAAGTCACAAAGGCGCGAGGAGCGAGAAGGAGAACAACCATTGGATCCGGATCGTAGGAGAACCGTTGGATTTGCACGTGGGATCGTGTATCGGGGTCTCGTGAGAAAAGACTCGAGGATTTGGCCACGGGGATCGTGATATTGCGATAAGCGATATCCTGATAGATGGAGGACAGAGTGGGCCATAGTGAAGCTGGTGAGTGGAGGACAGATGACATAAGTCATCTAAATCTCGCCGCGAGAAGTCCCTAAATATTGGCGTTAGGATTCACGATCTCGCGAAGTCTGAAGTCTTAGCGAGATAAGGGACCGTTGAAAAGTCAGCTCACGTGCGCATCGACATTTTGACACACCGGGTATCGGGAGTTGAAAACCCAAGTGTTTGACATAGCGAGTTGCAAAGTCGCGATAGAATAAATCGTGATAGGATAAGGGTGAGGTCAGCATTGATTCATATCAGTGCTCGGGGACTCATAAGATTCACACCCGACCACTGACCTTTGGAATCACGAAGTCGCGAGTTCCGATTCTCCGATAAGCAGAAGGAGGGAAGTCGCGCGAAAGAATTTGTGGGTAGATAACCCCCGATAGGGAAGTAGAATAACCTTGGTGTTCTTCGGGCCGAGAAGAAGAAGATCCTATGAGTGGACGTGCCTAGGTGGCACGCCCTGCGTCAAGTGGTATCAGAGCTTAGAAAAACTTCTTTGCTTTCTGTAGCAGAGGACAAGGAGATTTCACCATGCCGCCAAGGAGAAGGGGTAGACAATCACCCGATCCAGAGGAGGAAAGGGAATTGTCTAGAGAAAGAGGTAGGAAAGGGAAGAATCCAGACATGGAGAGAGAAATACAAAATCTTCGTGCCAGAATGGAGGACATGGAGACATCACGAAGGAGAAAAGTTGATGTAGGACATATCAGTGAATCTGAAGATGAAGAGGATGCTGGACACAGAGGAGAAGAAATCCCAGCGGAATATGCAGCGAGTGAACGCTTACTTAAAGCTATTGCAAGAATGAGTACAAAGGTAAAGATGGACATTCCAGTTTATGAGGGAAATCTGGATGCGGAAGAGCTGCTAGATTGGATTAGAGATCTAGACACTTACTTCGATTATGAAGATATCGAAGAGGATAAGAAGGTCAGGCATGCCGTCACGAGATTAAAGGGACATGCAGCCTTGTGGTGGGATGAACTACAAGATGACAGGCGTTTCCAAGGCCAGCATAAAATTAAGAGCTGGGACAGGATGATTGCAAAGATGAAGGAAAAATTCATTCCCAGGGATTATCAAATTTCTCTGTTAAGGAGGATGCAGAACCTGAGACAGAAGTTGATGACAGTGAAGGAGTATACTGAGGAATTTTACAGGTTGAATATCAGGTCATATCATCACAAAAGAAATGATGAAAAGGTGGCCAGAAAAGGTGGCCAGGTATATGAATGGCCTGAGGTATGAAATTTAGGGTGAAATAAATATGGAAACCATATGAATGGTTGAGGATGCCTATCAAATGGATTTGAAAGCTGAAGAGAAGCCAAGCCGTAAGAAATGT
>ML776550.1:1159879-1189713 GCA_009831015.1 Picea engelmannii
TGGATGAGCAAAAGACAGGCTGTAGTGGCACTTTCAACTACAGAATCTAAATACATGGCAGCCACTCATGCAAGTAAGGAAGCAGTATGGTTACAAAGATTGTGTTCAGGTATTGGGTTGGTACAAGAAGCTGTAAGGATAGAATGTGACAGTCAGAGTGCAATTTTCTTGGCAAAGGACCCTTCTTATCATTCAAAGACAAAGCACATTGATGTTCAATATCACTTTGTAAGAGACATGATTGAAGAAAAGAAAGTATCATTGATGAAGGTGGACACTTTGAAGAATGTTGCAGATTCATTAACAAAATCTATGAGCACTGAGCAGTTCTCTTGGTGTAGAGGATCCATGGGCATTGCTGCCCTGGATTGTTGACTATGTAACCCTGTAACCCCCTATGTGCAAAGAAAACAACAAGTGGGAGAATGTTGGGTATGTGTTATATTCTTTGCACGAGTAGTAGTTTCTGAGCGTCTGTGCCGGGCGCGCAGGGGGGTTAGAGGGGTGGAGCCCCCCGCGTGGGGGTTTGGGGGCAGTTCCCCTGATTTTTTTTTTTTGGGATGACATATTTCCGGAACGACATATTTCTGGGACGACATATTACCGGGACGACATATTTCAGGGACCACATGATATTAGGTGGTTTTTCGGCACATGGTTTTTTGCCGATGGTTTTCTATTTCCGGTTAAGGAATTAGGGTTTTGGACTAATCCAAGTCATTGGTTTAGGTTTTTGGATGCCGCTGGCTCCTATATGTATATTGTATTGTAAACAATGTAACACAATGTATGAATATAATATATGCTGGTTTTCCCAGTTTGGGTTTCTAGGTGAAAAATCTCTGTGTAATGTTTGTATTTGCCATTGTATCTTTTCTGTTCTTTTCTGAATATCAGTTTGCAGTAGATATTGTACAAGGTTAGAATTTACAATAAATATGTTGATGTTTCTTCCTCCATCCCTTGCTTTCACCGAAATCCACTGAATATTCCGATTGTTCTGATTTCTCTTTGCCTAGATCTTCCCCAATAGTGTAGGAGATTCTTCCATGTCATGATTTGATGTGCAACAATATATACATGTCACAGGTGGAAGTGGAAATTCTCTTGCATAGTGTCCTGGTTGTTGACAGTTGTGGCACACCATTAGTCTTCTTCCTCTTCCAAAGCCTCCTCTTCCTCTTCCTCCACCTCTGTAACAAACTCGATCTCATCATGGTGTATTGTACTGAGGTGACTAGTTATACTGCGTAGGATTATAGTGTGGCTACAAGGTATTGTATTGTGGCCGCGCAATGTTATATTGTTGTTGTGCAGTGTTATACTATTGCTACATAGTGCTATACAGGGATGATACTTGGTTAAAATGTTGTGCAGCTTGCCTGGTCATCATTTCTTCCTGCACCTTGTAAACATCTAATGTTCTTTCCCTCACGAGGTCCATGGTCCTGCAATCTTTGTCATCATGGACTACTAACTTGCAAAAGTTGCAATATGAACTCTTAGGTACTATCTGGTACTTCTACATAATTGGGCAGTGATATGGATCATGCCCCTATTTCTTACAGATATCACACCATAGTCCTCCTATTGGCAACGGGTTTGGCATTGTTGTTGCCATGTACTGCATGAATGTTGGACAGTTGTTCTTATGGTGTTCTTATGTCCTACATGTGGTACACGAAACAAATTCTCTTTTGTCCTTACCTTTGTTCTCATTTAGCTTCAATGTTAAGTTCTTCAGATCCTCCTTCATCTCTTCTATGGCTGGATTTGTCTTCTGATATTTATTCTCTTCCAGTTGTAGGGCTTCCTGTAGAGCCTCTGCCTGTGTCTGAAACTTATGATGTCACAAAGGGTATTTCAAGTGTGGTAGCAGTGAATTGATGAACAAATTCCTATGCTACATATCTATCATGACATACTTTATCTTTCCCTTCAATCACTTTAATCTCTGGTGAATCTCCCACATAGATTCTCTTGGTTTCTTTCTAACATCTATCATCTCATTCATGTATTGATCCTCTGAACTAGGCTTCTGGAATTTATTTATTAATAGTTTCTTGATATCTCCAATCATTATTGTTGTCCCTGGTAGAATTTTTGCAGCTAAACTTGTGTACCAATCCAGTGCGCAATCTCTTAGCGTGATAGCTAACTGCGCAAGTGTAGTGTACTCATCCGTGATTATTTTTTCTTCCCAAATCTTTTCACAAATGAACGAATTCTTTTCAGGGTCCTCCGATGCCCCTCCTTTGAATTCTGGTAGCCTGATGGTGGGATCATGTCCTGCCATACTGACTGCTAAACTTCTACCTCCACGTGGTGTATATACTTGACTAATGCTTCCTGAACTATCTCCCCTAGTTGTTTCTCCTTGTGTAGATGTACTTCCTGCTATCTTCCTTCTCCCAAAATTCAGTTGTCTAAATGGCGGTGTTCTTTTTGGTGTATTAGTTGCACATGGGTTTATGGGTTCCACACTGACACTGATATGGATAGGAGTGTTGCCTTATATTCCTGCTCTTGGACCTCTCGTGTTCCTCTCATATGTCATGCACAGGATTTACTCAATCTTCTCCATAGCCTAGAGATCCTCTACCTCTTCTTCATCTCTTTCCAAGCCCTCCCTCGCGGCTACGACTCTCTTCTTGGTGTTCACCTTATTTTGGTAGGGTACTCCACTGTGCCTTCTCCAGTTGTTTCCATGATCCGCTTGATCTGGTCTTCGTCCATCATAATTGGGTCCAATGCCTCCTCATTCTTTCCTTTATCCCTTTCTCCTTCCATTCCTCCTTCTTCTATCAGTGCTTCCGCCCTTCCCCCATGCATGCAGGGAAGTTTAGATGTATGGTTCCATTATCATTACACGTTTGTTATATAGTAATATCTTAATAGATGTATATAATGATTTGATGTACCTACCTCAAGGTCCCTTCAAGAATTCTTGTTCTGACACACTATAATAATTCATTGTATCTACTACAAATTCTGTGATAAATCCCGCAACAATGTTGTCTAACCAGAAATCTATTGCATGCGTAATCTATTATCCACTTGTTGTAACTACGCGATCTCTATAGGATTCCACTCTAGCTTTTTGATCCAATTTGTAGGATGGTTTTCTTTCAATATTTTTATCCACTCCTGCAACACATGTGGAAAATCACAAAAAAATACTTCATGCAAGTCGTTGAATACGTACTTGTCCATATATTTGTGCGGTGTCAACTACAGGTTTCTATTATCTTTCTGCACAAACTCCAGCTCCTTTGTTTTCAACCATCTATCTATCTCTTCCTTCGTTGGATTCCACGGTCTCAACATCCCCTTTTAGATTCTCATTCTCTCAACGTCTTGTCATCTGGTCTGTCATTCTTTTGACGCGTCTTCCACAAATCTCACATACTTAATCCCATCACATACCAACCAACCAACAACAAAACCGTTTGTTGTATTTTTATGTCTCTACTCTTCTAGTTAGGATTCTTTATTTGTTATTCTGATCCTACCTTACTAACAAAGATTGACCCTGGTTCAGATTTGATAAGCTCCCAAAAAAATCCCTCCAAAACTATCAACCCTTCTGGTAGACCAGAAGGCAATGCAACACACAGAGTGTGCTATGTAGTCTTACTCGAGATAGCTCTATGGGTGGATACAACACTGAGGTGTTTGTAACCAGGGAATGAGTGACAATCTATGGTTGTGTCTTGTATCCTTTATTTATTCAGTATAATATCAAATTATAGTAGACATTCGATTCATGCATGTGAAATACCAGATCTAAATAGTTACTTCATTTATCTAACATTCACCATTTGACAACAACAAATTTTCATACATTCATTCACATAACACATGTGTTACCGTGGTTCACCCCCTCCTGGGCTCTGTCCACAAATATCTAGCTCTCAAGTTCTTTATTATGGTTCAATAATATGTCATTCCATGCATGTTTACAATCTTATATCTTACTCCCTTCAATGAGATCCTCGATCCCTGTGAGGCTGACTAGATTGCACCAGGCTTTTTAGCCTTCGATATAACCCACAGGATCAAGTTGCTCACTACCCCCTAGCTCACCAACTTACTAAGTAGTATAGTTCTTACAAGTCTCTCTTCCTTGGTCTATGTTGGGCTCTAAATATGTCCTAAAAACAACCTTAGTTTAACATTAATTTATCAATCCGAGGATTTGTCTTTTATCTCAAGAATATCAATAAAGTCTATGCAGATAGCTTGTAGAGGTTAAAATCGTGTAGTTAAAGCAAATGTGAGTTTATCAACAATCAAGTTCCTCACACATTCATTACACTTATGAAACTAAGGTTTTACTGAACATGATTGAAATCTGATCTATAACGTACTTAAAAGCATGAATTGAATTGCTAAATTGATCCAATTAAGAACATGAAATCTATGGAAAAGCTTAATAAACTGATCTATTAATGACTATATAAACTGGTGAAAAGAAATAATTGAGTACTATAAATGAAGAAAATAACAATGAATGAAAGGAATAACAAATGCTAATTTAGTGGAAAGGAACAAAAAATACTAAATTAAGCGAAAGGGATAGCAAATGCTAATTTAAGTGAAAAGGAACAACAAATACTAAACTAATCAAAAGGGACAACAAATGCTAATATAAGCGAAAAGGAACCGTGCGTGTGAAAATGAGAGGAACTATCAAACAGTAAACTACAAGAAAATGGAATCTGAAACAACAATCGATAACATTCACAATGAAGCATCTATCTTTTACAAGTGAACATCATGAAAGTATTAACACAGTCACACATTTATCTTAATTACCACAAAGGAGATTTAAACCATAAAACATGAATCAAATTGATACAATTACAGATTGAGACAGTAACTCCTTCAGACTGGGCCCTTGGTCCTCAGAAGTACTGCTACTAGAAACTCAGTATGAAAAAATGATGAAAACGTTCAAAGCCTTTATTAATTCCATAATTGTTCCAACATTTACAAAAGATGTTTGTGCAGAGCAATTCTGAGTTCCAAATGCTTGGATAAAATTCTTATATGATCCTTTATAGGATCCACTACCCTTTATATATTACAAAATATGGGTAAATTGAGCTATCCTGAGGATCGAGAGATCCTCAAGATCGCTATTACTATTTGTGCCGTTTACAAAATAGAGAACCAATCTCTCCTGAAACTACATTGCACCTAATATGTTTAACCTCCAATAGCTTACGTATCTCCAAAATCTCTTTGGATATCCTAGGTTTAGCATTATTTACCCATTCCTGTAACAAAATCAAATGATTCCAACCATATTTTAGAATTTATGGAATACAACTCAATAATATTTCTGGAATACATTTTAATAATTTTCTATTCTATTTTATTCCTAAGTAACAAAAAAGTCAATTGAGATTATATCATAAATCATGAGAATGAGGGGAATATTTGTAACTTTTCATAACCCAACATTACCCCTCGTCTTACCTTATTGCATGTTATCATGTAAGCTAAGTTTTTACATGTAAAGCAGTGATGTTGTAAGGAGGAAAAGTAGGTTCACCAGGTGCCCTGAACCCATTCTTACGTTTGAGTTCTCCAAAAGTAGAATCTTCCCTCTTCTTATGAATTTGATAATATCTATGGTAATCCTCTGGAGGAAACCAGATAATAGGGGGATTATATCTGCACCCAATCCAGGCAGATCCTTCTTCCTGTATCATTCTGACACACCTTTCTATTCTGAAGGTGGTTGGAAAGAAATTTCTGAACCTGAAGGGTTCCTTGATATTTACTTCATCTGGAGAGGCATCCCACCTTAACTTGGAGCCAACAAGAGCTTATTCTTTGAGTTCCCTAAAATATATCATCCCTGATCGTATGAAATGTTGGTGAATAGAACCTAAAGAGATTTTCACCCCTTCCCTTTTCATGAATGTGCTATGTCACATGATGGCTGGAAACGATTTTGGTGGTTCTCCTCTGACCCAAAGATCTAACCCAATTTCTCTTTTCATGAAAGTTTTGTGGGATTTAGCCCACCTAACTTGATTTTTGGTGAAGGATAGAAATGATTGAAGTTGTATATATCCAATAAAAGTACCAGGGTTATCTCTACCATTGTCTTCCAAAATGAAGTTATGGAAGTATAATTCTCACAGAAAATATTGTACTTTCTCTTCTTGCTCTCTAAAACATGAGACAAATTCAGAGATAGTGGTGAATTTAATTGGTTTACCTACTCGAATAAATTTCACCCTCAACAACAGGTAGAGTTCTAATAAAAACAAAGTATAATTGGTAGCAGGAGTTCTACAATCTATTGCATCAATGTAGACATCACAAATCTCTTTGATTTGCTCCAAAGCTTTTTCCAATTGGCCTTGTATTTTCTTTGTCTAACCTTGAGCCTTAGTCAGCTTAGTATAAGTTTTGTTTTCCGTTGCCGACATGGTTTTAAGTTGTTTAAAAACTCTTTGGTGCTCTTCCACGGTCACCATTTCATCTTTGGTTTGAGTGTTTGAGTCAAGGCTTCCTGGGCTTGTACCAGCTCTGCTTCTAGTCCATCAATGATGGCACTCTGATCCTGAAACTGAGATGTCTCTTCAGTCTGACATCCTTCTTCTTTCGTTGCTGGGACTACTGTCTGATTTTTTTCATTTTTAGTCTCTAGAGGAGTGGGAATCACTTCCTCAGGTTGAGTAGTTGCTCCTCCTAGAATTCCTATTTGGGATTTTGTTTCATATGCTTCCAAAGGAATCTCCTCTTCATTTTGAACAACTACCCTTTCTGCTGCTGTAATCTCAGTCTAAAGTTCGACTTCTGCTGTCTCTTCAAGAATATGCAATTCTGTCAGTGTTCATACAAAACTTTTTTGGACTGCCCTCCTAGAAAGATGATTCTTTCCCTATGCTCTATGTCTTTTGGTCTTCTTTCTTTCATGGGACTTGATGACTTTCTCTAGTTGTTTTCTTAGTTCTTTGATAATTTCCTTAAGATTGCCCACTTTCTTCTTTAACACTATCCTTTTAACCCTTCTTTTTAACAACTTGTTCTCCTGTTTTAGCCTTCTAATTTTGCTGTGGCTTTTTCTTGATTTTTGTTTTTGTGGACTATTAGGGTTTTCCTTACCCTGATCATTCAATAGTTGTTCTTCTATTTCTTCTTCTTGCACTATCGGGACATTTACCTCAGTATGAGGTTCTTCTTGTGTTGTATCCTCTGGGAATGACATCTCATTGTCAGGGAAATACTCAACAGGTTTTGAAGAAGAATTTGATGCTTGGTATTCTTCTGTCCTTCTTGTTGTTGGATAAATTTCTATTTTTGACACACTAGTTTAGTGGGAGTTAATTGACTAGTCCTATTTAGACTTTCTATTTTTACCATCACTATTATGCATGCATGCATTCCTAAGGAAATTTAACTGCTTGATTTCTTTTTTTAATTATGGAATGCTTTTCCCTATATATGAGTGTATTCCACTCATTCATTGTATCGTATTGATCATGATCTATGTATCAATCATCAACTTATTGGAGTAGTGTGAATATATTTTCTCATTCTTCCATATTGAATCTCTCTTCCTTTCTTGATAATATTTGTTTGTACTTGCTTTAGCTAGATCTTCTGTGCAGGTTTCCATGAAACACTGACATGGTATCAGAGCTATGCTACTTGGAGCAAGCCAGACAAGCCAAAGAATAAGGAAAATTGGAGTTTCGGCGAGCTAAATCCATGGTCATAAATTTCAACAGTTATTCCCCCCAAAATATTACGCTTTTGAGGAAACGACCCATTTTAAAAGTAAATCGTTCCATTTTGGAAGCAGGTTTTCAACTGTTTGGTGAGATTCTTTACCATTTTCTCAGAAAGTGAGCCACAAGATAGCCTCTTGAAACTGATACGAATCCATGGTCGTACCTTTCCACATTCCTTTCTCTCAAAAATATTAATTTTTTGGGGAAACGACTCATGTTGAAAGTAAATCGGTCCATTTTGGAAGTGGGTTTTCAACCGTTTGGAGAGATTCCTCACCATTTGCTTAGAAAATAAGTCGCAAGAGCATCTCCTGAAACTGATATGAATTTTTAATTTCTTAATTTTTCACTTGCAGATTGAGAGTAAATATTTAGGGGTTCTTGGAATCAGTGGGAGAGATGGATATGAAAACTATTATACATACAAACTTGGTGGTAATACTCACACCATACAATTATTTTGATTGGAAGCCCAAGGCATAATTCCAACTTAGAAGGAAAGGATTGTATAATTTGACGATGGCGACAGAAACATAACCTACATCAATGATTGAGAAGATGAGATGGGTGAATCGTAAGGATGAGGCCACATGACTACTTCTTGATTTAATCTACACTGATATGTGGTTTCATGTTGCCACATGCAAGAATTCAAATGAGATCTGGACCACCTTGGAAGGACTCTTTGGAAAGCAGGATGAGATGCGAGGTCATATGCTTGAGGTAGAGTTGAATACCTTAGACCCTAAAAGTTTTGATAATATAAAATATTTCTTTACTAAATTTAAATCTTTTCTATTGAGCTTTGGTGAATGTGGTATTGAAAAGTCTACACAAGAGAAACAACTTGTTCTAACAATCTTGGCCAAGCTAGGACCAGAATACACTGTATATGTCTCCAATTTCCATTCTGGCAGATGTCTTTTTGGAACAAATTGGAAAATGCCTACATTGGATCAGTTCATTGAGTCTCTTACACAAGCGTAGACAAAACTCATACATATGGGCCTCATGAAAGATCCCAAAGAACAAGCACTCACCATGCAAGATGGAAAAGGGTCATTCAAACATAATAGGAAGGAGGGATATTCCAAATCATTTAATGATTCTTCAGGTTCCAAAGACTCTTCAAATTCCAAGAAGAAGAAAAAGGGAAAGCAGTGCACTTACTACAATAAACCGAATCATGAAGAATCCACATGCATGAAGAAACAGATCGATCTTATGGCACATGCACTTCAACAAAACAACCTTGGAAAATTCATTCCAAAGGGAGTCAAGAATTAGAAGGAAGAAGATCCTGCTCCTAAGAAAGGTATTCATCATGCTCTTGTTGCAATTAATTCCTCATTTAATTCATGGATCATAGATTCTGGTGCAACCCATCATATGGCAGTGAAAGAGGAAGTTTTCTCTTCCTTGAGTCCATGATCAAGACCCCCTATTCTCATGGGGGATGATACTCCAGTGGCAGTAGTAGGAGAAGGGAGAGTGGAACTCCATAATGGAAGTTTTGAGAATGTTTTACATGTTCCAAAGCTTTCTTTGAATCTGCTCTCAGTTTATCAGATCACTTAGAAAGGAAAAAATGTTGAATTTACATCAGATTCAGTTTTAGTAATTGACATGCATGACAATTCCATCATTGCAATTGGTGAGGTGGATCACAAGTCAAGGTTGTATAAATTCACTAAGTTTTCTGATGATGACTCCTCTATTCTACTTACACATAAGGAGAGTACTTTGCATGCACCTCTAGTGAAACATGCATATACTCTTGTTCTTCCATCAGTTTCAGACATCAGAGATGATTCCATACACTCAGATTCTGTACATGGAAATAACTAGGTAGTACATCCAGATAAGAAGCCAATGCCGAATATTCAGCAGATGCCCAAGAAGGCACATACCACACTTCAGGCAGTAGGCAACCTTGTAGGGAATCCATTGGATTTGAGGAGGAATCGATCTCAACATGAGGATCCTTCTCATGTATTTTTAGCTTCATAACCTGTGATGCCCATGCATTGCTATATGGTTAAATCTAATGATCCACATAACTACAATAGGGTTGTGGAAAATCCATTATGGCAAGAAGCCATGCAGAAGGAGTATGACTCACTCCTACAGAACCAGACTTGGAATCTGGTTCCACGTCCACCAGAAAGGAATAATTTCAGGTGCAGATGGGTCCACAGGATTAAGAAGTACAAGGCCCGATAGGTTGCCAAAGGACTTCATCAGATCCATAAATATTTCTGCATCTTCATGATGACTTTCAATGAGCAGAAGTTTTAGACTTTATGGGATCGTCTTGCAATGAAGAACACAGTTGCCTAGCAACTGTCATTTTCTTCTTTTGATACATTATATTTTGAGGGGGGGTTTTGTTCCCACTTGGTTTTCCCTCTTTTCTCACTTTTATTCAGTKTTCATTAGTTGCATTGTACATGAGTACCTAAAATGGCCTAGTAGTTGGGACTCATTTTTACTCCATAGTGATGTTCAGGGGGGGTGTTGGAGAAATTTCTATTTTCAACACACTAGTTCAGTGGGAGTTAACTGACTAGTTCTATTTAGACTTTCTATTTTTACCATCACTATTATGCATGCATGCATTCCTAAGGAAAGTTAACTACTTGATTTATTTTCTTAATTATGGAATGCTTTTCCCTATATATGAGTGTATTCCACTCATTCATTGTATCATATTGATCATGATCTATGTATCAATCATCAGCTCATTGGAGTAGTGTGAATATATTTTCTCATTCTTCCATATTGAATCTCTCTTCCTTTCTTGATAATGTTTGTTTGTACTTGCTTTAGCTAGATATCTTGTGTAGGTTTCCATGAAACATTGACACTCGTGTCTTTGTCAATTGAGGTCCCTTGACTCCCTAGAACCTAGGCTATCTCTACCTCATAGATTTTCAGGAACTATTATGTGAGTTGTCCCAGTACTGGTTGGGCATCTTCCTGAATGTTTTATGATGGGGTTTGGTCTATCTCTTCAATCTCCTAGACATCTTTCTGTAAGGGCTTCTTTGTCTACATTACGTCTTGGATTTCTTCAGGCCGTTCTATCATTTCCTATATTTCTGACTGTTCTGTTATTTCCTGAATTTCTTCAAGTTGTTTTTTCCGTCTGCTTCTTCTTCTCCTCTCAATGGGGGTTTTAGAAGCAACAATTTCTCTTTTTATTTTTCTCGTTGAAGCCTCTACTTGTGAAGTCTGAGTCTCTACCAATTGGATGAGGTGTGCCTCAACTTCATATTGAGGAGGTGGAACTTCCATTTGGGCATTGGCTTCCCTTTCCTGTGCTACTTCAATTCCCTGGGTTGGGTCTTCATGATGTAATTATGGTTGTTCTAATTGTATAGATCTATTGGCATTAATAAGATCACCTCAGGTTATTTGGGTTTGAATCAAGGCTTTATTTACTATCAATTTTACCAATCCATGGTGGCTAATGATGATAACGAGATATTTTTCCTTCTGTGTTCTTATGGTGACCTCATGTAACATAACATTTAGAAAAAAAGGTAAATTGATCACTAACTGTTGTTTGAGTTCTTCTAGTAGTTTGAGGTGGTTTGGACGGATCGCATCATACCTTTTATCGCAGGTGATATACCTCTGTATGACACCTGCTATTTCTTTCCAGGGTTCACTGAGCATGATGGGGTTAAGTCCCTTTCCCTTTTTATCCAATTCCTCTCCAGGGTCTACGAAGGATTCTACAGCTTCTTTGAGCATTGTATATATTCTAGCCCATTGTATGCTTGTGTTAGGAAGGCCTGTAAACTCTACTATGATTTCCTGAGTGAATGGAATTTGTATATCTCAAATCATGGAGGTTTATCCCTGCAAGTTCTTGAAGAATTCGATCGTGATGTCTGTATCATATCCTTGTAACCGATTGAAGTAATCCATCCACCCCAGACGGTGTAGAATTTCTCTTGCGTGCTCTGTTACCTGTAGTAATGTTGATTCATGTCGCACACTTTGGCCTCCCATATTTCTGTAAACAAGATGACTAACACTCCTTGTTGTAGCTTAACTCAACCAATACTTCAAACAACATAAATAACAAATATAGAACAACATTGTGTATGTGTAAAAATGTAAATTTTTTTGTATTTAATACACTTATTGAAATCTATCGGTAAATGTGTCGAGCATATTCCCCCCATAAATGGAAAGGTTGACCTTGACCATCACATTTACGAGTGTAATAATGGTGGGGATTTCCTGCGAGGTGTGATTGTTATGCCATCGCCACCACTGGAAAAGACAATCATTAATAATTTTTCAAAAATCACTTTAATGGTATTTATGATAATCATCACTTTGTGTGGGAAATTTGAATTGTCATACCTAAGTTAGAAACCTTTTGAGGAAAAAAGATTCCGAAATATTTTAAATTTGTTCACATGTTTAAAATTTTCCACATATCATAACATTGTTACTTTCCCTTTTTATTGGATACATCCAGAATGATAGCCTCATTGTTTAGAAAAGGAAATCTAAGAACACACTAAAACTTGGTGTATGTAAGGTAAAATTCGATACCACAGGCAAAGCCACTGCTACGAGAAGGTTTCCATAGCCTCGAGAGGGTTTTCTTTTAACCCATAAATGAGCCTGTATCCTTAATAAATAGTTTGAATTGTCTTTTTCCAAGAAGACCATTACCTTGGTTTGGTGGCCAGATGATGATAATTCCACTCACTAGATTGTAACCTAAGTGAACAAGTCGGCTCATGATGAGACCTCTTGTCCTTTGACAAAAAAAATGCCAAAGGCCATTGCCCTGGTGTGGTAGCCATAGTGGGAATGTCACCTATGTTATTATCTGATGATCATAGTAGGTTGGCTCTTGATGAGACCCCCTATTCTTTATGGAAGAATTTTGTTAATATATATATATATATATATATATATATATATATATATATTTAAAGCTCTATCAAGGGAGGCTCATCTACTCCTTAAGAGTGAGGGATGGCGTAAGAAGTGTAAGAATACAAAGTAAGAATGTATTTAAGATTCCTTATTATGGTATGAGAGAAATTATCATTCAAGTATATGTGGATATATAGGGGAAAGAAATGAATTATGGTGATTAATGAATTGTGAACAATTTTTAAGATGATTCAGAGAGATTGATCCAAAAATAGTTTACTAGGGTATGTTAAATGATCCACACCAAATGACAAATTAGAACTAGTGTTGATGAAAATGAATTAGTGAAGTTCATATCCAAAGGAGTGACTAATATAACAATGGCATGTTTTTGAGAGAGGAACAATAATAAGAAAGAATCATGAAGGGAACAACAATTGTTCCTTCAGAATGGACAACACTATTGAAAAAGGAACAAAAATTAATTATAAGGGAACACCAATCGTTATTTTAGATGGACGATATTACTTACGAAGGGAACAACAATCGTTCTTTTCAAAGGAAAGACAATGGTTTGCAAAGGAATCGGTGATCATGCGAAGGTAACAACAGTAATCGCTTTAAAAGGAATGATAATCGTTTCATTTTTAAATGAACAACAACGATGATGTTCAAATTTTTACCCATCTGATTAAAACTCCCATAGACATTTTTGTTTTAGTGAATCTATAGTTGATTAGTCATAAACTAAATTCATTCAATTTCTATGGGTAAGTTTATGCAATAATCGACATATTGGATGGTCCATAACCATGTTCATTTTCTTGAATATTTGCTGAGCAAAGTGAGACAGGAGTAAGGAACAGAAAAGAGTGTTAAATATATTCATTACAGTCATCTTTTCTTGTTCATATTCTCTCAAGTAGCTAAAAAAAGAAAAAATAAATAAAAACTCAATCAAATCTGTAAAGAAAGCTATATACAATATATAAAGTGCTCAAAAATCATCATTTATGGAGTTGAGGCTGTTGGGTTTCCTTCCCAGCCAACCAAGATCTGAACAGTAGGGTCCTTACTTACTTCTTGATAGAAGGATTATTTTGAATGCGGATGATGGTAGAGTCATAGCCAGTGTCCATTTACCAGAAAGGGAGACCCAGACCCATCGATGGTAATTAAAGTGACAGTTCCATTATCATGAACTTCATTAATTTCATATGGTCCCAACCACCTTGTTTGTAATTTTTTTAGGAAAAGCATGAAAATTGGAATCATAGAGAAGTGCCCAATCACCTTTCTGGAATAATTTCTTCTTGATATCTTTGTTGTGCCAGTTCTATCTTTGTCTCTAAATAACAACTATGTGCTCCAAGGAGGACATGTGTGCTTCATCCAACTCATTGAGCTGTTGTAGGCATTGTTTATGTGCCTCTATAAGATCCAGTCCAATTTCTTGGGCCATCCTTAGAGTCTTGATCTCAAACTTGATTGGAAAAATAGGTTCTTTACCATAGACTAAGTGATAAGGAGAGTAGTCAGTGGTGTTACGCCATGTTGTGTGATAAGCCCATAGGGAATTTGGAAGCCCAGTTTCCCAATTCTGTCTGTTTGTCAAGACAATTTTGGTCAAAATTGTCTCCAATACTTTATTGGTGCTTTCTACTTGTTCGTTTTCCTATGGGTGGTATGGAGAAGTAACTTTTTGTTTAATATGATAATTGTTCAGGGTGGTTGTGATTCTATGAGCTGTAAATTGTGACCCCTCATCAGTGATTACTTCCCTGGGTAGTCCATAGCGAACAAATAATTTGAAAATAAATTTAATGACTACTTCCTCTGTTGCATTTGGTAAGGCTTCTTCCTCTAACCATTTGGTCATGTAGTTTGTCACAACTAGAATATAGGCCTTATGATTTGACTTCAGATTGAAGGGGCCAATGAAGTCTAGTGCCCATCTCTTGAATGGTTCTGTGACTACTTGTGATTTTAGGGGCATTTCATCAGCCTGACTTGGTTTATCCATCTGTTGACAACTGTCGCAAGACTGAACATATTTCTTCACATATCTGAATATTGAGGGCCAATAATAGCCCATGTGTAAAATCATATGTCCAATCCTGCGATCTACAAAATGACCACCACAGGGCTCATCATGTCCCACCTTCAGTATGTCATAGATTTCATCATCTCAGACACATATGCGGACCTGGAGATCATCCCCTGTATGGAAAATATATCCATTGATCCAGGTGAATCATGCACTACGCTTGATGATAAATGTTATTTCTCTTGATGATAGATGTGCTGGTAGTTTCACTGTTGCATGATAATTTTCCCCATCAACGTACCAAGGTGGCTTAGTAGTGACAACAAACAGATGCTCGTCTAGAAATTAGTATTCAACCGTCAAGGAATCATCTATTTTGGTTATGCGGGACAGGAAGTCTGCAACAAGATTTTCTCTTCTGGGTCAATCTTTGATGGTGATGTCAAATTCCAGCAATAAAAATAACCACCGAGTGACCCGTCCATTAGTAATAGGTTTATTAGCTAGATATTTAATGGCAGAATGATTAGTATACAAAATAACTGGATAGCCTGTTATATAATGACGAAATTTATTGATGGCATGTATAACAACTAAAAATTCTTTTTTCTGTTACTATATAATTAGATTCAGTGGGAGTGAGATTCTTGGTGATAAAATAAATAGAATAGGGTTTCTTGTCTTCTCACTGTCCAAGGACAGTTCCTATGGCGATATCCGATGCATCTGCGGAGATGTGAAATGGTATTTTCCAGTTTGGTCCTCTCAGCATCGGTGTTGTTGAAATCAACCTTTTGAGTCTTGCGAATGCCACATCACACTTGTTAGTCCACTGAAATTCAACATTACCAGTCAAAGCATGTAAAGGTGCAACAGTTCTTGCAAAATTTTCCATAAATTTACGATAGTATCCTGAAGCGTCAAGGAAACTACGTACCTCAGTTTGTGTACGTGGTGTAGGTATATTAAGTATTACCTCTATTTTTTCTGGGTCTACCCTAATTCCATCTACGGAAATATAATTTTCTAGTACAAAACCTTCAGTCATCATCATATGACATTTTTCATGACTTAAACATAACCTGGTAGCAATGCATCGTTCAAGTACCTTCTCTAGATAGTCTAGAGCTTGATCAAAGTCATCGCCATAAGGAGTGAAATCATCCATGTAAAATTCAAGACCTTCACTAATCAGATAAGAAAATATGCTTAGAATGGCCCTATGAAATGTGGTTGGGGCATTACATAATCCAAAGGGAAATACTCTTTATGTAAAGGTACCCCAGGTGCACGTAAATGTAGTTTTATCTTGATTTTCCAGGGCAATCTGGATCTGATTATATCCACTAAAACCATCTAGGAAAGAAAATATTTTTTTTTCCTGCTAAGGTATCCAAGAACTGATCAATGAAAGGTAGGGGGAAGTGGTCTTTCTGGGTGGCTTTGTTGAGTTCCCTATAGTCTATATAGATTCACCATTTCCCATTCTTCTTCGGAATGACCAATAGTGGGGAAACCCACTGAGTATCTGAGATAGGATATATAAAATCTATGTCCAACAGATTTTGTAATTCTTCTTTGACAATGTCCCTGAGGTGGGGATTAAATATTATTTGGGGCTGTCGGATAGGTCAGGCATCTTTCTCAATATAAATATGGTGCATCCAGAGTTGCGGATCAATAACTTTCATGTTAGAATACTCCCAGGCAAAAGCTTGCTAATATTTAGAAAGGTTTTGAATATGTTTTTGTTGTTGTTTCTCATCTAAATTGGTGTTGACATTCAAAGAATTCCCTAGTGCAATCTCAAATGATTTTTTGTTATGAACAACGGTAGTCAAGATTTGTTGTTCCATCAAATCTTCCAACGAGTCTCCCTGCGCTTCGCAATCTAGAACATCTTTGAGCATTTGGAATGTTGGGTTATTTACAATGGCTAGGATATTGATGAAACCAATGATCACGCCATCCTCTAATTGGTTCTTGAGTCTAAGATATTCTTCCAGTGTGAGAGGGGATCGTAGATCCTTTTTTGGATATCTTGGTGGTGGCAGTTGTGGATGTATGATAGTTTGGCTTGGCTTGGCTGGAGGATATAGGATGAGGTTCTTTGTAACACCTCCTCTAGAAATTGTCATATTACTGATATGAAATCCTATGTATGCATCTGGTTTTGTGAGCCATGGTCTTCCTAGTATTAATGGATTCCCTTCGAGCCCACTTCTTGGGTTGATGATGAGGAAATCTACTAGATATTCCAAAGAGTTGACTGAAACTATTATATCGGGTAATGTACCGACCAGTTTAACCACCGATCGATCAACCAATTGTAAAATAATTGGGGTAGGTTTGAAGGAGTCGAAACCCAGGGTGTTGCAGGCTTCCATGGTCAAAATGTTGATGGCTGCCCCCAAATCTACTAGTGTATTTGGAAAAGAACAACCCTGAATCTGAACTGTTACTATGGGGTTCCATGGGTCTACATATTTGACTGGTTCTTGTCTCCCTAAAATGGGATTAGACAAGGATTCTACCACATGAACAGTTGATGATGAATTTTTGAATTTCCTAACAGGCTTCC
This sequence comes from Picea engelmannii, assembly GCA_009831015.1. NCBI lineage: Eukaryota > Viridiplantae > Streptophyta > Pinopsida > Pinales > Pinaceae > Picea > Picea engelmannii. Next base: position 1,177,173 of record ML776550.1, read on the forward strand.
TTCCACATAATTCCTTATTTGTCTTTTCATAAATCAGGATGTCTTGCAGAGCCTGCAGGAGTGGGATTTTGACATATAAATTCTTGAGTTCCCCTACAATTTCGAAGTTTGGATACACAACATGGTTTTATATCATCAACCTTTTGGGGAATGGGGGAGGACGAGTTACATCCTTATCAAGATCATGTGGCTTGATTGCGTTTCCCCCCTGCTCTGTTTCTTTCGTTATGACCACAGTCAAGGGTGTTATTGTTGGTTGTATGTTATTTTCATTCTCCTGCTCTTGGGATGTGTTAATTTCTTCAGGAGAGTATGCACCCTGATCTCAACCGGAGTTCATTGCACCCTACCGGGTTGATTTACCCTTCCATATTCTCCATAATTTGGACGAGTTAGGCTGGTTTATTATTAGGATTTGGGTGAGGTTGGGCTAGTAATTGAGGGAGTAATTGCGATTGAGGGTTCTGGGGTAGTTGGAGTGAATCTTGCAAAGTGGGTTGGGTTTGAGGGGCCATCCCCATGGGTTGATTTCTCATTCCCATGGGGCACTGCCAATTCTGGTTCCAATTTGGGTTTTGGGTAGCCGTTTTGGACCATTGTGAAGGTTTGGGGTTGTTGTTTGAGTTTTTCCAGGATGAGGTAGGCTATTGTGAGTTAGGCCAGGTGGAATTTGCAGTTGGTTGATTCTGCCGAATGGGGTTTGCAGCTGGTTGGTTTGGCCAAGTGGGATTTGCAGCTAGATATTGTTGGCACTGCCAAATGGGTTTAGCAAATGGTTGGCCCTACCTTGTGTTTCCAGAATTTTTATGTTGATTATACTATCCAGAAAAGAGAGAAGAAGGATCTTGTAGTGTACCTGGAGGTCGGGCCTACCATTGGCGATGCTGAGCCATCAAATATAGTGGTTATGTTTCCTCTTCCACTTCTTTGAAGATAGATTTTAATCCTGGGAACAATGGGCATTGATCTGTTGTGTGGTCTTTAGCACAGATAGCACACACCCAAACCACATCCAATGGACATTCCCTTGGAGCATGTTTTTTTCTGCATCAATGGAAAAATATGGCTAAGTTTTGTTATGCTTCTGTTTGCTTCAATTTTGCCTACAATACATCCAATTGTGTTGTCAGAGTGCTCATAATATCAGTTTTGAAATTTTCTAATAGATTATCGACTTCTTCTCGGGTGACGCCTCCACTGGTAATATTACTATTTCTGGTGAGGGGAGTTCACATCCCTGACCTGGTCCATGTACTTCCACGTGAGCACTTGATGCACAAATAAACAATGTTATCATAAGTTTCTTGATATATATCACACTTCCCCATTAAATTCAATGTTTCTACCCATTCATCTTTCATTCCCTTTATCAAAGTGGCTTTGATCACTTCACCTGGTAATGTACCATAAGGGGATCTTTGCAGATTGTACTGGAACCTTTCAACATATTCTTTTAATGTCTCGTTTTCTTTTGCAGTCATTTGAAAGATTTCATCTTTTATATCCTTGGTTCTACAATAATCTTGATATTTTTTCAAGAAGGCTTGTTTCATCTGATCCCATGAGTTTATAGTTCCACCTCCTAGTCCCATAAACCAACACAGAGCTTCCCCTTTCAAATTCGAAGGGAACAACTTTAGTTTTTTGGGTTCAGAGGTGTAATCATAACCCCAACATAGGACATTAAATTAGAATAAGAATGCATCTGGGTCTTCTGAAATCAATCCATGAAAGGTTGGCAGATTCTGCAGGGGAATTTCTTTCATAGGGGCATTGGCAACTTGATCAACTATCAGATATTGCAACGTGGAGGTTTGGGGCCGTTGTTTATTTTGTTGTGCCATTTGGTCAAATATATGCCAATAATATTCAGGAATTTCTTGGCATGGGTGCTCTTTTGATTGATTACTCGACTCCCTAGGGGATTTAGTTGTGCTACCTCTGTCTGGGATTTCAGGTATGCCTTCTTCTTTCACAGGATATTCAGTATCAAGTGGTGGTGCTAGATTTTCCTTAGAAACCCCACTGGATTTCCTTTCTCCTTCCTCCATATTAAAAGAATTTCCCTCTTCTAAAGGGTCGAGAGGTGGAAGATCTGTACTTTGAAAACTTTACTTAGTCCCTCCAGTTTTGCTGTGAACCTCAACATGGGCTGTAGTTGGTTAAAATGTTTCCTAAGGGATTCGGGTGGAGCCTCTCCTGGGTCCAACCGAAGCTTGATATTCATCTTTTCGGATGATGTCGTCTATGAAAGTGTTTCTCCCAGGGACCACTGAGCCCTGGGCTTTGGTAGTTTTTGGTGGGGGTTTTGGTTTTTCATGTTCTTTCTTTTTAGTCATACACACTTTACACAAAGAAAACTCTAAAAACCTATACAATCTCTATATATCAGCTTGGGGTAGGCACTGACATAAGCAATTTACTTATTGTCTGCATAGGTTCTTACCTTCTGTCTTCAATACATCATCCTCCAGAGACATAACCTATCCTATCTTTGACACTCTCCCCGACAACGACGCCAAAATGTTGTTCTCTAAAGATGTCCTAAAAAAAACCTTAGTTTAACATTAATTTATCAACCCGAGGATTCATCTTTTATCTCTAGAATATCAACAAAGTCTATGCAAATAGCTCATAGAGCTTAAAATCGCGTAGTTAAAAAAGATCTGAGTTTATCAACAATCAAGTTCCTCACACATTCATTACACTTCTGAAACTAAGGTTTTACTGAACATGATTGAAATATGATCTATAATGTATTTAAAATCATGAATTGAATTGCTAAATTTATCTAATTAAGAACAAGAATTGAATCTATCGAAAAGCTTAATAAACTGATCTATTGACGACTATCTAATCTACTGGAAAGAAATAACTGATTATTGTAAATTGTGAAAAGAACAATTAATGAAAGGAAGAAAAAATGCTAATTTAGCGGAAAGGGACAACAAATGCTAATTTAAGTGAAAAGGAACAACAAATACTAAACTAAGCGAAAGGGACAAAAAATGCTAATTTAAGCAAAAAGGAACAACGCATGTGAAAATGAGAGGAACTATCAAGCAGTAAACTACAACAAAATAGAATCTGGAACAACAATCAATAACATTCAAAATGAAGCATCTATATTTTACAAGCGAACAACATGAAAGTATTAACACACTCACACATTTATCTTAATTACCGCAAAGGATATTTAAACCATAAAACAAGAATCAAATTGATACAATTACAGGTTGAGATAGTAACTCCTTCAGACCGGGCCCTTGGTCCTCAGAAGTACCGCTGCTAGAAACTCAGTATGCGAAAATGATGAAAACATTCAAAGCCTTTATTAATTCCATAATTGATCCAACATTTACAAAAGCTATTTGTGCAGAGAAATTTTGAGTTTTAAATGCTTGGATACAATTCTTAGATGATCCTTTCCAGGATCCACTACCCTTTATATATTACAAAATATGGGTAAATTGAGCTATCCTGAGGATCGAGAGATCCTCAAGATCGTTATTACTATTTATAAAGTTTACAAAATAGAGAACCAATCTCTCTTTAAATTTCTTTGCGATTAATATCTTTAACCTCCAATAGCTTACATATCTCCAAAATATCTTTCGATATCGTGGGTTTATCAATATTTACCCATTCCTGTAACAAAATCAAACGATTCCAACCATATTTTAGAATTTATGGAATACAACTCAATAATATTTCTGGAAGACATTTTAATCATTTTCTATTCTATTTTATTCCTAAGTAATAGAAAATTCAATCGAGATTATATCATAAATCATGAGAATGAGGGGAATATTTGTACATTTTCATAACCCAACAGTCAGCCCCCTTCTTCCTCTAAGTACTACCTATTTATTTTTTTGGCTCATCATCCATTACAATAGATTACAAAAACCCTAACCATAGCGTCGCTATGTCTTCCTTGCATGCATGCCTTGCCTGCTTCCCTTACACATGCTACTTTTCCTTCCAATTGTCCTTTCCTCCCTTTATGCTTCTCTTCCCAAAAATATCCTTTTCTCTTGACTAGGTATGCATCCAACATGGGGCATATGAATATGTAAGGAACCCAAAAATACTAAAGTTCCCAACCTCAGGCTTCTTCCCAGAGAAAGCCTCCTCAAGAATCTTATCCCCCAATGCTCTGTGTTGACTCTTGTTCTGTAGATAAACTGCAATGTAACATGCCTCAACCCAAAGAAAGAGTGGTAGGCCCTAATCATGCAACATGGCCCTCACAGCCCCAACTATGGCCTTGTTCTTCTTCCCAACAACCCTATTTTGTTGTGGGTTGTAACGAACAATCCTCTCCCTCTTGATTCCCTCTCCTATACATAAGTAATTATACTCCTTGGAGGTATACTCACACCCATTATCTGTCCTCAGTACTATGATTTTCCTCCCAATTTGGTTCTCCACAAGATCTTTGAACTCTTGAACTGATTGAAGACTCGTCCTTTGGTATTCATGAATAAAATCTAAGACTTCCGAGAGAATTCATCAATGAATATGAAATAATACAAATACGCACTCAAAGATGCAGAAGACATAGGACCACATACATCAGAATGAATAAGATCAAGTATACCCGCTGCTCTGTTGTCACTGCTTGGAGAAGTTGTCTTCATGTACTTTCCCAAAGAAAATACATTGCACAAATTCTGGTGCTTTGTATTGAACTCTGGAACTCGAGTCACAATATTCCTCAGTATCCTTAAAGCCCCATGATGAAAATGGGCCATCCTCCTATTCCATAGCTCACAAATATCACTGCTTCTCGTAGCATGATACAATGCACTAACTGGATGATACATGATCTTGTACAACTTCTCATGTTGAGTCCCAATCACTTTGGTCGAAGTGATACTGGACCCCTTGGGAAATAGGAGCACTTGTCCATCACAAAAAAACACTTCATATCCCCTCTCCTCAATAGTGGAAACTAAAATCAAGCTCTTCTTCAAGCCAGGGACATATAGGACATCTCTCAACAACATGGGAGGTTGAGACTCCCTTTGAAATGATACTGTCCCACTACCAACTTCCTTGACCACTCGATCATCTCCAAGCATTACCTCAAGATCACCAATCTATGTAAGATCTGTCAAACGAACACCTGTCATATGGTGGGAGGCACCACTATCAATATACCAAACATTGGAATGTGTGTCTCTAGTGTAAATACACACCACTAAATAAACCTCCTTCTTGAACCTGGTGGAAAAATACTCCACCTCTATTGAAGATGATGTATGCTTCTTCTTATTATTAAGGCATTGTCCCGCATAGTGCCCAAACTTGTGGCATAAAAAGAACTTTTCTTTTCTCATGTCATTCTTTCCTTCACCCTTTGGATTTTTGCCTCCCTTGGAACCCTTCTTGAAATTCTTCTTGTTGTTAGCCATTCAATATCCAATGGTGGAGATTGACTTAAATGAGTGGCCAAGATTTAATTTATATTCACTCACCCACTTTACTTAAGTCATAAAGTCACCTTTAATTCATATCTCATGAATTAAATAGCTAGGCTCCACATTAGGCATTTTCCAACCCCCTAGGCGTATAGGTAGTGAGAAACACTTTCCTAGGTACTTTTTAAGTATTGTTAACATATATATGCCTCCTAGATACTTGAGTAGCGCATACAAGTTCTTGGAAGACATACCCAACATAATGGCCATTATTAAGACTTGGTGGTGTACTCTTGAATGACCTGACCTTGTTTCTACCAAAAGTAATGCTAATATATCCCCTAGGCATCTTCATAACCAATAGGGTAGAAATGGGACTTAATGAGGTTTTAAACACATCCCACTTAGTTACTAGGGGATCACCCTCTAGTCTAAGTGTCTCCATGTGAATTTACCACAAAGTTTGGGCATGTCCTTTTGACTTCAATCAAGTAAATGAAATATTTTTATCTTTTGTCATGTTATGAACATTGAAATAAACTTCTAACAATTGCAACCATTGATTCAATTTAATAACATCAATCTCACCTTGGTAGGACTTGATGCCCACTTTTTCTCCACTTTAAACAATTATTTGGAAGAAATGATGAGACTGAAACTTGGTCAAGTCTCTCTTTCATTGGACCCTTTTTCAACTCCTTTTCTAGGTATTCATTATCTCTACATTTCTCCTCTAATCCATATTTTGAGTTAGATTCACCAAACTCCTCAAAAGGTCCCAAGTTTTTCTCTAGAGATGCAATGAGGATGACCATGTTGTGAGTGATGTTAGAGATTTGTGCTTCCAACTTTGAAAATATCTATTATGACTCATACCATTTACTTTTATTATACTCATCTACCATGGTTAGGGTTCTTATGACTTGTCACCAATTTCTAGATACTGCAACTTTGCTAAAAAACCCTAAAGAAAATCACTCTGTTACCAATATGATCTGTAAAATTCCATGGATATTCCACTAGAATAGTTCATCAAAAAATATCTTATGATACTATGAAATATCTTATTTCATTGTGTTTCACTTAGATTCTAAATTTAATGTTACTAGTTTAATGCATGGAATACTAAATAAATTGAAATTGAAATGAAAGAGACAAACAAATAACACACCATCCACACAATGAACACAAGATGTACCCTGGGAAAACCAAATATAGGAAATCCCAACTAGAAGGTGAGGCTTATGCTCTTCTCTTTTCTTCTTAGTTATGAAATTAAAATATAAATAAAGGGGCACTCAATACTATGGCTAATATGGCCACTATAGGATCTTCTACTTTTTTTTCTTCAATATCCCACTCTCAATGCTCTTCTCTCCCATGGAAAAATACTCATTACAATAATAATGGAACCCTTTTATTTCCTAGTGGCCCAATATTTAACATAGGCTAATAATGTTAGTAACATATTTGACCTTGTCACCAATGTTCGGTTTTACAAGGATAAAAGGATGGGATTGGACAAGATAGAGGCAGACGGTGAGCCTCTAGAGCCTTTGGATAGAGAATTCTATCATACTTTGAGGCACATTAAAGAAAACATAAACACTTATGTGGCTTGGGTACCCAAGGAAATATTTTAGTGCTTGGGAGCTTATCAAAATAAAATCAGGGCCTATTGCACCCCCAAAAGGCTTAAGCACCTTTTAGCTAAGGGGCATATCATGAGACCAGATCCTAGGAACCAAGGACCAATGAATCTGTGGGCCCAATAATTGGATGACTACAAGCACGATAGGTCTACTATGGGTGATCAACGCCGCATTGTAAAGATGCACGAGAGATAAGAGGCATAAGCAGTGTGACAATGGTTTTAGGAGACACATCATAAAGTGAATAGTGTCACCTGAAAAGAGAATAGAAGGAAAAAAAACCCCTGTTGGATTGCAATAGTGGTATTACAGTTTCAACCAACCACCTATTCACCCATTACAAAGAGCATACTTGTCTACTCACTCAATGCCACCTGAAGCCAACTCAGCAGTCCACTAGGGACAGTGAGAACGTATTAGTGATAACATGACATGCCAATAGGGAACTCATTAGAGCCAATATGAGCCTACTACCTATGTAAAAGGGGCCCATTGGGTATGCCTATTAACGTATTGAGCCCAGTGACATGTATCTTGTTCCCTTGCCACATAAGTGCTAACATGGACCAATATGAAATTTCCATGTGTCTATGGGACCATGATGACCTCCCTCAAGATTTCATGCTCTCTCCAAATTTTCAAAGGAATTATGCCACAGGGAAGGTGGAATGTGGTCATAAAAGGAACAAAGTAAGGATATTTCAAATGGGTGTGGGATATAACGATGACGTGCCAAATCAATTAATAGATAAGAAAACATACAACATGAAATTTGGCCTCACATCTCGGTGTCCTTGCCAATAAATATACCATTACATACAATTGATAAAGGAGAAAGATGATTACCTCCACATGCACACCTAAGAAATCCATAGATCTCATAATATCACGTCGGGTGTAGAGAATTACTTCATTCCATTAACTATCTCAACAAGCACATGTTGGGCCCTTATAAGAAGAAAGCCTCCTGATTAGAAAGAACAAATATGCAAGTAATTCAGTTATAAAGGTGAATTAATCAGATGTCAGATGTCATAGAAGATGACCCACTTGCCCAGTCTCACCCCCCAGGAGAGAAATACTAGCCATCTTGGCTACATATGTCTAGAGAGTGTGTTCTGTGATTTATGAGGGAAAGAATGTCCATCTCTGTTCCTATCAATTCAAATTTAAGAGAAATGGGACAATTGGTAGTCCACCATATGGTGTAGTCACACCATTCGACCAATGCTCTATAGAATCTTGAGGAAGAGAATTCAAAGAGTTGGTCAATGGTGCTCTGCATTGATGAGTAGTGGTGCTTTAGAGGAAATAATTAAACGTCCTTCCATATAGCCAAGGAACTTAACTATTCAAAGGTTGAGCATGTCCAGTGAAACAGTCAGATGTCCAATTGAGTCATCTAGAAGAATGCATACATAAGCTCAATTGGAAAAATAGAACACTCCCCCAAAACAACATCAACATGTTTACTCTAGTGGTAAAAATAGTTTTTATGTGGTAAAATCAATTGGAAAACTAGAGGTGGTATCAAGAAACTAAAAATTTGTATCTAGTTTCAAGAAGCAATATTGGGTTAAATGAATGGTTTTCTCACAAATGGAGACGTCTATAAAGAAATATAAGGAACTCATTCTTACAGTTGACACTTTTGGGAATTTAATAGGCTCTTACAACTAAAACCGTTTCATTAGAAACCACAAGCATATACATATAGTAAAAGTAGAAAGAACCAAAATATTCATCCAGTGCGTTATGCTTTAGTCTATAATTCTTCCTCTTTTTGTGTACATGTTCTTATCAATACATCCCTCTAATTTTGCTTCTTGTATCGGATCCCATTAATAAAATCTCAAGCAATAGGTAATGCAACATATTCAGTGTTACTGTGTGGTGTATAGCCATGGAATATAAGTGATTTCCTCTTAACAAATGACCATTTCTTGTCATTTATGTACATATTTGAATGATATTCATAGGTGTTAAATTTATAAGCAGCTGTGAGAGCCATTCTCCTAGAGGATGGCTTAGACCCTAGACGAGATCTAGAGCCCCTAGTGCACTCCTGGGGTACTTGGTTTTGGACCAAATAGTCAGTTCCATGGAAAAAGACCCTTATGAGGGCCCCCAATATACGACTAAGGTTCTTGGTGAATAACCAAGCAGTAAAGACCCCTGAGAGGGCCCCCAATATACGACTGGGGTTCTTGGTCTAGGACCAAGTAGTTAAAGCCCCTAGATAATCCTAGGGCCCCTGGAAAAGTCTAGGGTACCCATGCATACGGCATGGGTTGATCCTTGGTCTCTGACTTTGGTGGATAAGACCCCAAGAAAAGTTCTGGGGCTACTTGATTCTCTATCAAGTATTTGATGGTACATGACCTTCCTTGAAGAAGGGCATAACCACATGAGGGATAAGTCCCATATGAAATGATGATAAAGTAATAGGTTCACCAAGTGATATGAAGGAATGAGTAATGCCACCTTGCAAACCCTCCTTTACCCTTGCTTGATTGGTTTGGGGTTTTGTTGTCTTATTCAAGGGTTAAAATTAAAGTTATTTTTAAATGTTTATTATCACATGTTTAAATTTAAATTTAAACATGTGATTTTAATTTGTTTTAATCTAACCCTTGACCTAGCCTAAATACTATAAATTAAACCCCCCCCTCACCTTTCACTCATCTATATTTCTTGTGAGCTAGCACTGATCTCTTTCTCTGTAGCTGTGGCCTTATTGTGTTTGTTGTGGGAGCGGCCTCCTTGTATTTACTGTGGCTGAAGCTACGACCTCCTCTTGTGTAGCAACAACCTCCTCTTATGGTTGTTGTAGCTGTGGCCTCCTCTTTTGTAGTAGTGACCTCCTCTTGTGGTTGTTGTAGCTGCAGCCTCCTCTTGTGTAGCAATGGCCTCCTCTTATGTAGCAGCAGCCTCCTCTTGTGCTTGCTGTGGATGTAGGTGCGACCTCCCTTTCCAGATCCGGCCTCTTCCATTGACTGTTGTTTGAAGTAGCTGCTAGGTGTGACTCCCTTCCTTGTTGTAGGGGATGTGCTATGGGTAGTAGCGAGTCTCCTTGAGTGAAGCCTATCAGTGTGTGAATAGTACATAAGGGTTTTCAACCTCTTTCTTTGTCTGTTGTGTGTGGAGAGACTTCTATTCTACAACCCTCTTGCTAGGGTAATCTTGTGGGGTGCCATTTGCTGAAGCATACCTAATAGTTCAGTTCAGTTCTCTGCTAAGATAAGGGTTTATACACAGTCCAGTTTTCAGTTCTAAAGTCTCTTGGGGTAAGGGTTTTACTGTGTGAGGGTTTGGGAATTTATAACCTCTGTTAGGATTGGGTTTTCCTTCCCGTGGCCCTTTTTCTTGGTGGCAAGAAAACTTCTTCATTCTTTGGCATGAGATCCATAAGAGATCTATGAACTGAACCTTTGTCTGAGCATATAAAAGGGTCCTACATATTCTATGGTTATTTGTTCTTCTTCAAGGTAAGGTTGTTGTACCAGGTATGTATCTTACTCATCTCTTTTATATTTGGTTTTGATTTTACTACAGAACTATTTAACCTAGTTGGTGTTGAGTAGATCTGAAGAAATGCTTTGAATTTATAAGTTATTCAATTAAGTAATGATCAGATTAAGTTGTTAGATCTGAAATCTGTGTATAGCCTTATTGATCTATTGTATCTTTCAGATATGTTCACTGTTACTATATAGCAGAGTACTATTTCCTTAGATCTGAGTTTCTATTTCATATTAGATCATAGTTTCCTCTATAAGTTTATTATTGTCTTTCATAGATCTACATTCTATGTGTTCTATCTCTGTTGAGTTATAGATCTAGCTGTTTTGATCACCGAAATTAAAAGATACTACTGTTATGCATATTTACCCTAATTCTAACATGGAATCAAAGCTAAGGGTGTAAATAGAGCTCAAAGAATCTAACTTGAGCCTACACAGATCCACTTTATTAGGGTTGATTTGCAGATTATAGTCATCTAATCTAGCACAGATTCAAACATGTCTTCCTTATCAGTCAAAGCTGAAGACAAACTTGTAGGGGCAACAAACTTTAATGCCTGGAAATATAGAATAATAAACATACTTGAATAAAATGATCTAGAAGACTATATCACTAGAGAGATTGAAGAACCTACTTCAAACACAGCTAGGGCAACACATAAGAGGAAACAAACCAAGGCTAAAAAGATCATCTTTGATTCCATCAAAGACAACATGATGCCTTTAATTGGTCATTTGAGGTCTGCCAAAGAGTGCTTCGATGCCTTGGCAAATCTCTATGAGAAGAAGGCACCTACTCAGAAAAGAATCTTGAAAAACAGTTATGTACTTTGAAAATGGGAAAGGATGATATAGTTGCTACTTTCTTCTCCAAAATCTCTCAAACTAGAGATCAACTTATTGCAATAGGAGTCCCTGTAGATGATGATGACCTGGTTCAAATAGCTATTGATGGACTTCCTGCTACTTGGGGAGTTTTTCTTGCCTCCGTGAATGGAAGAGAATCTCAACCTAACTTTGAAAGGTTGTGGCATGACTGCTTGGAAGAGGAAGGAAGATTGAACAACAGAAATGACTATCCTATCCTACAAGATCATGCCCTAGCAACAAAGGCCAAGAAATGGAAGAAGTTCCCGAAGTCAAAAGGCAAAGGTAAGAAACCCAAAGGTAATCTCTCTCACTTGAATCCTCATCTATCTAAAGTAAAAATTTTTAATTGCAATAGGCTAGGACACTATGCAAAATATTGTAGGAATCCTCCCTCTCAACAGAAAATAAAAGGAAGGTTTCAAGCCTCAGTTGCCACTGAAGAAGCTAAACCCCAAGAAGAGTCTCAAAGAAGACAAACCAGGGCTACCACTAAAGAGCAAGAACCACAGAAGGAATACTACCTTATCTCATCACTTTCCAACTCTATCACCAAATCAGAGGAGATTTGGCTAATAGACAGTGGTGCTTCCAAACACATGACCGGATTCAAACAAAACCTTGCAAATTATCAAGACAATAAATTCAAAGCAAAAGTTGAACTAGGTGATGACAACACCTATGACATAAAAGGTTTTGGCTCTACCTCCTTTTAGTTTCTCTCAGGTAATATCTTTCATATTGATGAAATTCTTTATGCACCTGGTTTAAACAAGAATTTAATTTCTGTTCTAGTCTTAGAAAGTAAAGGTTATTCAATAGCTTTTTCAAAGGGAAAATCCCTCTTATGGTCCTCAAATGAAGATTTAAGTACTGCTATAACAATTTGAACTCGTGAGTGTGGATTGTACAAGCTTTCAGGTCAAGTCGTTCAAGCTCTGGTTCATGAGACGATCAATCCCTGTGAGCTTTGGCACAGGAGACTTGGACACCTCAACTACAATGCACTCCCAGGTTTGCAAAAGATGGTGACAGGTATGCCAGTATTTTCTGTTGAGCATAATAGTGTCTG
>ML776550.1:1189977-1204618 GCA_009831015.1 Picea engelmannii
TTGGATTTACTTCTTAAAGACTAAAGATGAATCTTTTAGCAGATTTCAAGACTTCAAAAATCTTGTTGAAAATCAAACAGGAAGGCACATCTGAGTTTTCAGAACAGACAATGGAAAATAATTTGACTCCCTTAAATATGATGAACTCTGTCGAGCTTCTGGAATTAAGAGGGAGATGACCGTGCCATACAACCCATAGAAAAATGGTGTAGCTGAACGAAAGAACAGAACCATCTGTGAAGCAGCCAGGGCCATGATGCATGATCAGAATTTGCCTCTATCTCTCTGGGCTGAGGCTGCTAGTACAACAATATACATACAGAATAGATGTCCTCACAAAGTCCTTGAAGTGAAAACTCCTGAAGAAGTTTTCACCGGGTGTAAACCCTTAGTTGAGCATCTAAGAATCTTTGGCAGTCCAGTTTACATACACATACCGAAAGAGAAGAGGACTAAACTAGAGCCATCTGGTAAGAAAGAAATTTTTTGTGGGATATAGTGAGACCTCAAAAGCATATAGAATTTACATGCTTGGAAAAAAGTTCATTGAAGTAAGCAAAGATGTGACATTTCATGAAGAAACAACTTTCCGTCGGGCCAGAGATCTTTTATGTGATACAGAGGAGCAGGAAGCTCCACCTCTTGATCCTTCTTCTCCAGGTGAACAGAGGGAGGAAACCTCTGAGATTGTAGTAGATCCATCAAGAGACTCTATTGAATTCCCAATGGAGTTACCTCCTGTCAAAAGGAAACCAGCTTGGTGTCGAGAAATATTGAAAGAAGCAGAAAGGCACTCAGCTCCGAAGGGAACCTTCAGAGAAAGCAAGAAACCAGATAAGTACTCCAGTCTAATATCTCAATTAACTACTGTAATTGATTCTGAACGTTCCACCTTTGCTGATGCTTCCAAAAATCAAGTATGTAAGGATGCTATGAGCGAAGAATATGATTCTATTTTGAAGAATGATGTATGGACAGTAGTCCCTAGACCTCACAACAAATCTGTAGTGACTTCAAAATGGCTTTATAAGATAAAGCATGCAACAGATGGCAGCATTGAGAAGTACAAGGCAAGATTTGTGGCTCGTGGTTTCTCTTAGAAAAAAGGTATTGACTACAATGAAGTCTTTTCTCCAGTTTCCAGGTATTCTTCTATCAGAATCATCATTTCACTTGCAGCAGTTTTTGGTTGGAAATTTCACCAGATGGACGTTAAGACTGCTTTCCTTAACGGTGAAGTTGAACAAGAGGTTTACATTGAGCAGCCTGAAGGTTTCATAATACACAATAAAAGATCTCATGTATGTAAACTCAAGAAAGCCCTGTACGGGCTAAAACAAGCCCCAAGAGCTTGGTATGGTAGAATTGACAACTTTCTACAAAGTCTTGGATTCTCCAAGAGCATAGCAGATCCAAATCTTTATGTAAAAAATCATTCAAAATATCCATTTCTACTAGTCTTATATGTGGATGATTTGTTCCTCACTGGAGAGGAAACCTTGATAGCTCAGACTAAGAGGGATCTTTCTGAAGAATTTGAAATGAAATATTTGGGGCTCATGCACTACTTTCTGGGCTTGGAAGTTTGGCAGAAAATAGGAGAGATCTTTCTCTCACAGAGTAAATATGCTATTGATATCCTTCGTAGATTTGGCATGATGGACTGCAAGTCCATGACTACTCCAATGATCTCCAACTTAAAGAAACTCCAATATCAAGTCACAGGCTCAGATCCAGAAGACCCCACCTTGTATCGACAGATCATTGGATCCTTGATGTATCTCGTACATACGAGACCCGATATCTGCTATGCTGTAAATGCTCTTAGCCAGTTCATGTGTGAACCTAAACATATAGATATGGTTGCAGTAAAACATATTCTAAGATATGTTCGGGGGACTATGGCCTATGGTCTTAGATACACATCCAGTGGAGGTGTGATGCTTCATGGATTTATAGATTCAAATTGGATGGGCAGTGTAGTGGACCGGAAGAGTACTTCCAGATATTACTTCAGTTTAGGTTCAGCTATGATTTCTTGGTTCAGCAGGAAACAAGGCTCTGTAGCCCAAAGCACTGCAGAGGTAGAATACATTGCTACTAGTGCTGCTGGAAGAGAAGTAGTGTGGCTCAGGAAGCTACTTTCAGACTTATTTAGGTCAGAGATTGAACCCACAGTTATTCACTGTGACAATCAGAGATGTATAAAGCTCACTGAGAACCCGGTGTTTCATGTCATATCGAAACACATTGAGATGAGATATCATTATATCCAGGACATGATTCAGAAGAAAGTTCTTAGCATCCAGTATGTTCCAACAACAGAACAAACATCAGACATTTTTACCAAGCCACTGTCCTTGACAAAGTTTTTGTACTTTCGTGACAAGCTTGGTGTAGCTGAGAATGCCTCTCTTGCTGACAGGGAGTGTTAAATTTATAAGCAGTTGCGAGAGCCATTATCCTGGAGGATGTCTAAGACCCTAGACGAGATATAGGGCTCCCAGTGCACTCCTGGGGTACTTGGTCGTGGACCAAACAGTCAGTGCCATGGAAAAATACCCTTATGAGGGCCCCCAATATACGACTGGGGTTCTTGGTGAATAACCAAGCAGTAAAGATCCCTGAGAGGGCCCCCAGTATATGATTGGGGTTCTTGATCTAGGACCAAGCAGTTAAAGCCCCTAGATAATCCTAGGGCCCTTGGAAAAGTCCAGGGTACCCATGCATATGGCATGGGTTGATCCTTGGTCTCTGACCTTGGTGGATAAGACCCCAGGAAAAGTTTTGGGGCTACTTGATTCTCTATCAAGTATTTGATGGTACATGACCTTCCTTGAAGAAGGGCATAACCACATGAGGGATAAGTCCCATATGCAGTGATGATAAAGTAATAGGTTCACCAAGTGATATGAAGGAATGAGTAATGCCACATGTCAAACCCTCCTTTACCCTTGCTTGATTGGTTTGGGGGTTTTGTTGTCTTATTCAAGGGTTAAAATTAAAGTTAATTTTAAATGTTTATTATCACATGTTTAAATTTAAATTTAAACATGTGATTTTAATTTGTTTTAGTCTAACCCTTGACCTAGCCTAAATACTATAAATTAAACCCCCCCCTCACCTTTCACTCATCTATATTTCTTGTGAGCTAGCGTTGATCGCTTTCTCTATAGCTGTGGCCTTATTGTGTTTTCTTTGGGAGCGGCCTCCTTGTATTTGTTGTGGCTGAAGATGCGGCCTCCTCTTGTGTAGCAGTAGCCTCCTCTTGTGGTTGCTATAGCTGTGGCCTCCTCTTGTGTAGCAGCAGCCTCCTCTTGTGGTTGTTGTAGCTACGATCACCTCTTGTGTAGCAGCGACCTCCTCTTGTGGTTGCTTTAGCAATGGCCTCCTCTTGTGCTTGTTGTGGATGTAGGTGCGGCCTCCCTTTCCATATCCGACCTCTTCCATTGACTGTTGTTTGAAGTAGCTGCTAGGTGCAGCTCCCTTCCTTGTCATAGGGTTGGTGCTATGGGTAGCAGCGAGTCTCCTTAAGTGTAGCCTATCCGTGTGTGAACAATACGTAAGGGTTTTCAGCCTCTTTCTTTGTCTGTTGTGTGTGGAGAGAATTCTAGTTTGTGCCCCTCTTTCTAGGGTAATCTTGTGAGGTGCCATTTGCTGAAGCATACCTAACAGTTCAGTTATGTTCTCTGCTAAGATAAGGGTTTATACACAGTCCAGTTTTCAGTTCTAAAGTCTCTTGGGGTAAGGGTTTTACTGTGTGAGGGTTTGGGCATTTATAACCTCTGTTGGGATTAGGTTTTCCTTCCTGTGGCCCTTTTGCTTGGTGGAAATAAAAATTCTTCATTCGTTGGCATGAGATCCATAAAGAGATCTATGAACTGAACCTTTGTATGAGCATATAAAAGGGTCCTACATCTTCTATGGTTATTTGTTCTTATTTAAGGTAAGGTTGCTGTACCAGGTATGTATATTACTCATCTCTTTTAGATTTGGTTTTGATTTTACTACAGAACTGTTTAACCTAGTTGGTGTTGAGTAGATTTGAAGAAATGCTTTGAATTTATAAGTTATTCAATTGAGTAATGATCAAATTAAGTTGTTAGATCTGAAATCTGTGTATAGCCTTATTGATCTATTGTATCTTTCGGATCTATTCACTGTTACTATATAGAAAAGTACTATTTCCTTAGATCTAAGTTTCTATTTCATATTAGATCAGAGTTTCTTCTATAAGTTTATTGTTGTCTTTCATAGATCTACATTCTATGTGTTCTATCTCTGTTGAGTTATAGATCTAGCTGTTTTGATCACTGAAATTAAAAGATACTATTGTTATGCAAATTTACCTTAATTCTAACAATAGGGTACCTCCATTGTATTTGAATTTATGAATATGTGTAAGTGTTTGAAGCATGTTTTATTGATTTGTATACATGTGTTAGAACTATTGAATTCTTAATTGATCAACATGTTATTCCATTTCCATAAGCTATAAGATTCATTCTTTGCAGTGCCTTATATTCTTATCTTGTCTTTCTTCTAATACACCACTTCACCCACTCTTGAATCTAAATTGTCTTAAACAATCGTGGAAAAATTCCTCTTGGAGTTGATATTTTTTAATATATGAGATGATATTGTTTGAGGGACGAGAATTTTGAGAAAGCGAGAGAAACAACTTATCAAATCTTGCATAATTTTCCTTATTGCAAACATGTCTTTAAGAATCACATTGAATGTTAGCCCCTGGGGTGCCTCAACATCGTTCCATTAACAATATGGAACATATCAAGGGATAAAAAATAGTCGTATAGATTTATGGTTAGGGTTTTTTCATGCCTTAACCCCTGATTAATATTAGGGTTTTTGACCCTCTAAAATCTTCTTGAAAGTACAGATGTGACTAGCTCTACATGTGTGAGTAATAGAAGTTAACATGGCATCCACTCGATACCATGGTGGTCAACATGATAAGTCAACTTCTAGGAGGCATAACTTACACATATGAACTCCAATTTAGGTGATATTCATGCTATTGGAACGATCTCAAAGTGTATAACAACATCAAAAGGATAAGAGTTATGCTCACAAAGATTTATCTTGAAAAATGACCATTTAAGGCATCAAATGGGATCCAAAATGTGTTTCACAGACACTTATACTGAGAGGGGGGGTGAATCAGTATAAGCCATTTTTTTTTTTTTTTAATTCATCAACCATAAGAAAAAAATAACATATGAGATCTATTAACTGTAAAACATGGACCACAAGATTTACATGGAAACCCTTTCAGGAGAAAACCACAAAAAATATATTTATAATTATTTGTAAGCACCAACCTATTGTTACAAGTATTTTTAGGCACCAACGTACTAGAGACACCAATCCACACTAGTACAAATCCTAGTAGGAACCAACCTACTCTTACAGAGATTCCTAGACACCAATCTATTGGAGAAACCAATACCCACTGCTAAGCACCAACTTAGAAAGATACACCAATCTCTTACAAAATCTCATAGAAACCAATATGTTGGAGACACCAATCCCCACCACTAAGCACCAACTTAGAAAAATAAACTAATCTCTTACATATCTTCATAGAGACCAACCTACTAGAGACACCAATCCCCACCACTAACATCAACTTAGAAAGAGACACCAATATCTGAGTTGCACCAACATTCACCAAGTCTTCCTGTTATTTCTTCCTTAACCAGGTCTACTCATTGATTCTTCCTTTACCAGGTCTAATCACTACTTATGAATTCACTAGGTTTTTCAGGACCAAGAATTAATACCTTTTGTGTTCATTATGATAATGTTTCGAGTCTATAAAATCCAAATTAGTCCTCATATATGTTATTTCTCTCCCATCCTAACCATTTATTATATAAAGGTATAATGGATCATCTCTCTTATATTTTATTTTTTATATGATGAAATTAGAATAGATATTTGTGTTTTTTTCTTTAGTAAAAGTTAAAGTATGCTAACCATGAGTTTCAATATTTATGCTCAAGAAAAATTATAGGTTGCATATTCCAAGGTTGAGATAGAAGGATGGAGGAGACCATATTTGAAGGAACCAAGTCGACCTTGCCAATGAACAACTGCACAAGGTGAGGAGAGAATATAGAGAGAAGTTCGAGCAGTTCCATAGAATCTTGTTACGTTTGAATTTCCTATTAGGGATACAAAGGGTACAACTCAAATGAAAAAGATCCCACCTACTACTTTACCCTATTTCCATGGGTTTTGGGTGTTTTTGTTGTCATTTTTGGTCCACTCTTTTGCGTGTACTGACCTTCTTAATGATAGGGAGTTTAGACCCAAGGTTTGTCCAGAGCTTACCCAAAAAAACCCCCAAATCACTAACATATCAATCCTTGACCAAGGCCGAGGAAGGTCTCACCTGAGATGAAGAGATGATCACATAGTTCATAAGGTCTTATGTCGAGGATGAAGGATTAAACATACTGAACATTACTGCATTTGTAATCCATGTATCTCAGGTTTAATAATATATTTAGGACTAAGACTTGAAACAATACACACACACACATTTAACTCATTCATAATAGACACAGATTAGATAAAAATTGCAATATCTTTATTATTGAGAGCATTCCATCACAACAAATATATACAGTGCACTAAACAACTACTTAGGATAGCCATAGAACTTCATATCATTACTATATAAAATAGTGGGAATACAACATAAAGTGCCACGTGCCTTTCCTTAGGATTTATATGGAACAAAGACACAGGAATATATTCAAAGCATCACAAGATTACAACAGGCTCAGAGTGAGCTCAAGTCTTATAGCTAAGCTAACTCAAAAATCTATGTCTGATTATCTCACGAGATAACTCATTGACTAGATAACACATGTTCTGAGCCTATATATCCTTGTTATATATTTTTCCATTGGGGAGCATTGTCTCTTTATACTCTGCTCCACTTTCTTGTCTGATCCAAATTCCTCACACGCTTCTGGTGTCTGTCAATGCTCCACATAGACTCTCTACATCAGGGGAAATCTTAACTTTCTATCCAACTAATCTTCTGGCCACCCCACGTCTTCATATGTTGTGGGAAATAATCATTTTGGGAGATTTATCAGTGATTCTTTTCTTGATTCCGATGGACAACCTCTTGGTTTCCAACACAACTGACAAAACTCAGACTGACACTCACTTAGTAGTCTTTATACTTGGTGTGTTGCTGACAAAAATAGGTCTAATGTACACTCTATGGAATTCCTTGCACATTTCCTTCGGTGCACATAAAAATATGGAATGAACACACACAAATTTGTTTATGCATGCACACAAAACTAGACCTAAAACTTTGGGTTCCAACAGGTCCCCACCCCTATTATCTGGCTCATCCTCGAGCCATCTACTGAAGTTCAGATGATGAAAAGTTAGAGTAAGAGAAAATAGTCATATGATGAAACAATTTGTTTGGATGGATAGACCTAAGTAAGAGAAAATCATCATTTTGGTATGTAGGTGAAACTTGACTCATGCCCACAAATTATTGAGGCAGGACACATGGTATAAGATGAAGTTGGAGTTCATGCGGCCATACACTTTCGCTAGAACCTTTGTTGCTGTCTATAGAGGGGAATGAATGATTTTCTTAAAGCCGATAACCAAGCACCTAACACTGAAAAGAATTAAGGTTCCACCTAGAGATAGTATCCTTGTTTGCTTGTCTATTGAGATTAGGATGGCCAGGGAAAGCTAGTGGTCCAAGCCACTCTACCGTAGGAGGTATGTGGATATATGGGATGAGGTGAGAGAAGGGGGCCTGGTAATGGTATATGCATATGCACAAGCCTCAGAGGTGTAGAGGGAGGAAGTGTATTGATGATGAAAGAGGAATCCCTTATGCATTAGCAAAGGGGATATAGCATGGAAAATGTTAGATGAATGGGCCCTCCCGATAAACAAAGGGGATAAAGCATGGAAACACATAGTAGTGGGATAGAAGGTAAGTTAGTAGAATAGAGTTTCTACCTAATAGTTTTTTATATAAAGTTAATATTTGGAAGAACCAGAGTGTGGGAATGGGAGGGTATTGATGAGACAGGGAAGCACACTTCCCAGAATGGTGGCGGAATTGGGCCATGGAAGTAGTGAAGGAGGGTGAAGTAGAAATGAGGGTGATGGGAAAACGAGACTAAGAATGGGACGTGGAGAATTTTCTCCAAGGACTTGTCAGAGGAGAGTGGGTATTTATATCATGGAGACATGGAAGATAGGGGGGTGATTAATATGAATGGGACAGAGGTCACAAACCAACAACTACTTAGAATATGGTGGCATAAGGGTGAAACCCGAAAGATCCCATTGTTCATTTGATATATTGATGATATGCCTTGCTAGCTTGATGATATGCCATGTGCATAAGTGTATTGGCCAATAAATTTGTTTGATAATCACATGAAGTGGCCATCAGAACCTAGATATGTACTTATGGTACAAGGTTAATCATGCTTTAATATTCTGGGAATATGGGAAGGTTGTCCCACGATCCTATATGTATGTGTGATTGAATTCAGACGATAGTTGAGGAGGGGCGAAATGTCAAACTTCCCTAAGTGGTGAAAATGACAATTGTATTGAATGTTGAATCAAATTAAGCATGCTTATATCAATGAATTGGATACAATGGTATTACTGATGATGTGTGATAATTCCTGGCAGAGTGATCAATGTGACCTATGACTCACTCATGTCGCCAATAGTGAAAATTTGGTAACAATATTGGGGACCTAGTTGTACATATTCAAAAAAATTTGGCTAGGGGTGTCATGCACGTGTTCTGTGCACCCCATCTTAATCCAAAATTTTATAAATAATTTATTGTAGCATCCCCTAGTGGGTTGCGATGTAGCCCCATACTTGTTCCTTCAATTAAATTCGGTGTGGGTGGGTCGGTATCATAACCGTTCAGTTCTTGCAGTAGCCATTGGTGCAAGAGCTCATCAACACTGACATGTATCTCATCTAGCTCTATTATATGGAGGGAAATGGGTGGTTTTCAATGAATGATTATTGGGGGTGCATGAAATTGACCATTGTATGTAGAAGAAGTGTGGGTCATTTGGAGGCTAGTGCATTGAAAAATTTGGGGACTAGTGGTAGAGGGGGTGGGTGTGGGAGAGTGCAGTGGGACTTGAAATATTTATAGTGTTTATTGCACATTTTCTTGGCTAACCACCCTCTTTTGAAAATATATGTGATGTGGGGTATGGTTTCTCTAATTCTGAATCATTCACGCATGTTCGCCTCCATGGTAACCCATTCTCGATAAGGTTCCCGATGCATGACCCACTATCACATAGTGATGCCAACCAACACTATATCAAGGGTGTGGAATATATTATACTCTAGAATATGTTGTATCCATACAATTAATACGTCCACCGACTTTGACCCATCATACCAATAGGAGAAAAATTATTCTACGCACTCTTCTATCATGATATGTTCACACCTCCTTGTTGACAGATTGTAAAGCTTGTTTTTCCATCTATCGATGGCATCCTCAGAGTCAGTGTCATAATATTTTACACTCATCCATCTTATTTCTCCATTTGTGATGGGGTTGATGTAGTTCTCCTTGCACCTCATGTCCTTGTAGATATTTTCAATGGTCAAGATCCACACATCCTCATCGACAGGCTCATTATAGTGGTTTCCCTCATATGGATCTAGTGGCATGAACATGCACATGGTTTTTATGGATAAGTTTCCCCTGCAGAAATTTGAAACCCCCCTTGGATCAAAACACTTTCTTTGACCCAATACAGAAGGAAAGAAAATGGTAACTACTTTCCCTTTAGACCTATTTCAACAATCAGAGTAAGAGGAAAGAGATGGATGAGATACCTTTTTACGATGGTTGTCCTCACTACTCCAGAGTTTGACCTTATTGATCAAGATTCTAGATGCAATAAACGACCTGCAAGGAACAAGAAAAATATCCTTCTTCTACACTATATTGTTAGGTGAAAATAGATCTATCTATGATGACTTTAAAAACAATATAAATGCATGTAACAAGTGACACAAAAAATGAAGGGAATAGGCCAAGTTATTATTAATGGAAAGCAATAATGAAACACTTACAATGAAAGTTGATGTTGTAGTATATCCTCCAAAGATCTCCTATCCGACCCCCTCTTCAATGCTTCAATATCAAAAGTATAATTGTCTCATCTCTCTTCTCCTTTTCACCTTGGAATGCCCTCATTATATAGGAGTTGGAGGATTAACCACTATGAATTATTTTGGGAAATGGTTGAGTAACATTGGCATTTAGGTCCATAAGTTCTCATTTATCTTATCTCATGGATATTGAGTTTAAATAAGACTAAGCCATGAGATATGACTCAAATCCTTGACCTCATCTTCTCATGACTAACCTTTAGAATAAGGTGGATTAGTTGTAACTTCCTCTAACTACTTCAACGCTCCCCCAATAATGAGCACAAGGTGTTGAAAATGCTCTTTATACATGAGCATGGGAGCATTGACAAGAGTTCAAAGTTCCCTATACATTGGCATGGGAGTGTTGACCTTCAAAAATGGTCAAAATCACAAGGTAAAAGGCATTGTTTTGACCTTATCATGATGAATTTTCTCCTCCATAATGAATTAGGGTTTATGAAAAATGTTCTTCCATGGTGTCAAAATTGCGACACTTAGTAAGGTGCACATGCCACTTGATAAAGTGCATGCAGCACTTAGTAAGGTGCATACGACACTTGCGACACTTAAAGTGTGACATTTAGGTGTGTAACAAATTCCCCCTTAAAGTGTGAGGTCAGAGGAGAAATTGATGGCTGAAACACTTTACAAAAATATTAATGCAAGGGTGATGGAATAGGAGCTCCTGGAAAAATTTGAAAACAAACATAAAACAATATATATGTATCATCCTCGAGGAAAACATACCTATGCTTGGAATATACTGACTCAAAGCATGCTCACCAACCAATACACTTTGGATCCATGAAAACATTGGCTAAGGATATGGCCACCAAACATACTTCATGGATCCATACCTCCATGACTCAGTCAGTTCATAGCCACGAAATAATACATAGTGGAGCTACAATATGACAAAAATATAGCCACATACGAATACAAAGTGGATCTATGTGACATCATATACATCAATGAGATTGCCAATATAATGGTTATATTGGATTGTTTTCATACTTAAATTATCTCCAATGCATCCTGGGTGAAGCACATAATAGACTAATAATCCAACCCAGGGTCTTCATTCCAATCCCGAAATAGTACAGTTCTAGCCACGTGAATAGATGTATTTATGTCGAACGTGGTAGAAACCACTTGATTACCGGTCATTAATGTATACCATTAACAAGTGCAAGGGAAATCACCAATGATGAAAATGACTCCCATGGTACCCTAGTATATTTTAACGAATGTGAATACATGAGCTAAGGTCGAACATTCATGGAATAATTTGATCAGAGCTCAATGGTGTAAATATACTATCGAAGGTGGTGAAACCTACTATTGAGGAATATAGGTTCCAGGGTACTAATTGGTTTCTAATTCTAATTCCCAAATAATGTGTTGAAGTCGACAGGAACAAAATCGTCGAAGGAGGGCCATGATGTATCCTTGATCATGGACATGAAACTGACATGGGAAAGTGATGTAAGATGGTGGATTAACTGAGTATATACTAACACAAGAATGAAAACAGGTAATACTACATAATGGTTGGTTTGAGGTGAAACTTCCCTTGAACATTGTGAGGCACAAAAAATTACTTGGCAGCATTGACTCAACTGAGAGATAGAACAAAACATAGCACGACGATCACTAGGGAAATCTTCATTTGAGACGAAGGAGATCAATAAAATTGATCTGGATTTAGGAGTGGAACAGACTAGTTAACAGACTGAATCCGATAAACACAGAGATAGGAAGAATATCACAAATATCCAGTGAATAATATCTTCTATTAAATAATGAAATAGGTTGAAACTATAAAACTGCAGAACTAAAACTTGCTCAAATGGTGGTAGCTATCTATGAGAAGAGATGTGGCTTCTACACACATCCATTTGAGAAAAATGGATTACAATGAGGCTCCAGAGACCTTTTTCATATTTCTCATGAATGCCAAAACCCTATACATCCAAAAACCTAACCCTATAAGGTGAAACACCAAAAGTCATGTGGGACCTATGGGTAATTTGGTGTAATTTGGTACCTCAACTTCCTAGGGTAGTAACTTTTGCATACGACCTCCATTTTGGGCACGTGATATCCCATTGGAAATGTATTTCAAAGAACTACAAATTCCATCGTCAAAATATGACTTCGTCTACAGTCTTACTGTGGAAGTCAAGAAAAAAATGTTTAGGGCCCCAAAACAACCTTGGAAGTACAACAAGATGTGCTGACATGAAAACATACAAAATAATCCAGTTGGATTAGGCGAGAGGCCAACCGTATCCATCTGGAGAATGTGTCAGGATTCATATGGAGCCATAAGTGTAGAACTCACAATTATAAAGTAGTACAAAAAGACGTGCTGAATAAAAAATGGACATGAGGAGCCAATTGGAATAGGTGGGTGGCCACCAATATCCACCTGGATCAATCCTCCCACCTTAGGAAACAATGATCTCCATTATGTTTAGTTCCCCCATTAGGTGAGGAAAAGTTTGTTGGATTTGGCCCCAGGTGAGCCACTTTCCTTGGTGTAGGATTTTCCATGCCTTGACAACCCGATAAATATGGATCCTCTACTAGATAGTGCCCTTGACCTGTGTGTCCACTATATAATTGATGGATGCTTGTTCCATGCAATCGGGGGTGAGCTTTGTTGGTGTCAGTTGTTCAACGATCTCAGAGGTGTCTAATAATGGTGGAAAATATGGCTGAAGGAGGTCCACATTGAATACTAGATGCAGACCAAGGAAGGGGGAAGTGTTGAGCTCAAAATCATTGCTACCCATAACCTTGGTGATAGTGTAAGGACCATAATGAAGTGGGTGAAGCTTCCGATGGGGCCCGATGATATGCTCCTTCTGCAAACGTAACCAGACTTTGTCGCCAACTTAAAAATGGTGTAGTACCCTGTGTTTATCATGGCTTTTCTTGTACTTAGCATTGGATTTCTGCAAAATCTCCTGGACCTATTGGTGGATGTGTTGAATCCTCTAAATGAATCAGGGGAAGATTTTGTTTGTGCGGTGGCAAGACAAAGTGAAACATCAATGGGTCCCAAGGGTTGGAATCTGAGACCCACCTGAAATTGCCTATGGCCAATGGAACTATGGAGAGCCCTGTTGTAACTATGTTGGATATATGGGAGACTCTCGTCTCATGTATGGTGATGCTTAGAATTGTACATGCGTAGGATGTACAAAATCATCTGATTGACGACATCAATTTGGCCATTGGTTTGTGGGTGGAAAGAAGTGGATTTTGTGATCTTGGTGTCCAATAGAGACCAAAGACTCAACCAAAAGGTGTTGAGGAACATTTTGTCTCGGTCGGAGATGATGGTTTATGGTATCCCAAAGTGAACCCAAACGTGTTCGAAGAAGAGCTTGGAAATATCTGTCAATGTGAAATTCTTCTTATAGGATGTGATGATGTCCATATTTGAAAACTGATCAATGAACACAAACACACAGTCATTTTCATGATTGGTGGACGAAAAACCAAACATGTAATTCATGGAGATGGATTCCCACAACTTATCGAGAATAGGAAGAGGGGTGTATAAGCCTTGCTCCTTGATGTCTGACTTGGAAATGGCACAGGCAGTGAAATATATGATATACTTGTTGACTTCCTGTCGAAGTTTGGTCAATAAAAATGTTTCTTAAGAACGATCACAATTTTCTCTATGAAAAAATGTCCTGCAACCCGACTGTAGTGGGCTTCCCAAATCATCTTTGCATGCTCGCTTGTAGGAACACACAGATGGACCAGGTGGCATAAGAGTCCTTCATGAATGCGAAAATCAGTGACAATGGTGCCTGTACCCAAGATATGATATGTGGTGGTG
Source organism: Picea engelmannii (assembly GCA_009831015.1). Taxonomy (NCBI): domain Eukaryota; kingdom Viridiplantae; phylum Streptophyta; class Pinopsida; order Pinales; family Pinaceae; genus Picea; species Picea engelmannii. Next base: position 1,204,070 of record ML776550.1, read on the forward strand.
AAGTCCATATCTTTCTGGTAAAGTTGTGGCCACACCGATGTTTAATGTCCATAGGAATGAAGCATAGTGGTAAGTGCAGTCACAAGAGTCCGACTGAGGCAGTCAGTGACACGATTGGAGATACATGTCTTATACTTGATGTTGATATGGAACTGTTGTAGGTAAGTGGACCACTTCTGATGGCGGTTGTTCTGCAATTTCTCTTGTGTCTGTATGAACTGCAAAGGCTTGTGATCAATGTGTATGATCGTCTCTTTCCCCAGAATGTAATTTTTCCATTGAAGGTAGGATTGTAAAATTGAATACATTTCCTTGTCATAGGTGGGGTATTTCTGGATAGTATCAAATAGTGTCTCACTATGGTCTACCACCAGATGCCCGTGTTGATTGATAATGTTGAAAAGTAAACAAGAAACATGTGTCTAATTTACTTTTCCCTTAATTAAATTAGACAATAAATATTAATCTATTATCTCATTCATAACTGAGTGATTTGGAATTGTAACATAATTATAAGTGTAGTTAAGTGAGTTAATATCAGTTGTACTA
>ML776550.1:1226700-1295560 GCA_009831015.1 Picea engelmannii
GATTTCTACACTCCCTATTGACAGACTCCAATGTTTGGTTTGGGTGGCCTTAGAGAATTTACTCTCCAACCTATTCCAAGGCCCTATTCCTGAGCTAGTGTATGCACCCTACAAACAGAAAAGTCTACTTGATTTTAATTAGCATTGCTTTTAATGGGATTTCTAAGTCACAAGGTACGAAAATGAAACTGATGGTGTGTAAAAAGACTCAAAGAAAAATGAACAAGAAATGCTTGGAAACAAACTTTTTCAAACAATGAAAAAACCAACAACTTTTCACAAAAGGACTTCTTTTCTGTTCAAAATTACTAAGATTTCATGCAGTAAATATGAAGGACTTTCGCTCAGATCTGCGAGCTACTTATACTTGAAATGAACTGCAAAAACGTATGCAAAAGACTTCTTTCCTAGCTATTGATGCAACAACACAATCTTCAAATCAAGAAGAAAATGAAACAAGGAAATTTTATTTTATTTTATTGCAAAATAACGCAAAAAGGAAAAATGATGACAAGAACAAAACCAAGAGAATGAAAAGAAAACTCTAGCTTAAAGTGTAGATCGCAAAAATAATCAGAGCCCAAAATGCGAAAAAAGCAATCAAGACAACACCGATTCTAACACTTGCCTAAAAACCACAAAACAAATATTTTTTCTCTTTTGTCTTTTCTATCAAAACATCAAGTAAGCAAAACACAAGCTAAGGATATGAGGCCCTAACTTACTGACTGTGCCCCTCCAGGATCCAAACCCTGAAAGGAGCTCTTCTCACCACAGGAGGGGATGACTGCCCCACCCAGGCTGAAAGGCAACCAGACAGGCCCGCGACTGTCACCAATACAACACGCGTTCAACCGCGTGCTGAGCTATAACAGCACGCGGGTACCCGCGCTCAGCACTGAAGCAGCCCGCAGGTATGTATAAAATCTAAGAAAAAATCAAACACAGTCAGCCCAGACTTGAAAGAGGCCTCTGGTATTGACAGCCAGGGTCTCCTAAAGGCTTGGATGCTTTTATTTCAACAGAAAAGGAAAATTTGCAAAAAAGGAAAAAAAATGCAAAGGACAACCAACACAATAAGGCAGACTGAAAGCAAGACAGTAAACCAATCAAGACCCAGACAGGATCCAGAAAGCCCCCTGAGAAGGTAAACTTCTCACAGGGAAGAGGATACTGCCTCCTAAGCTTCCTGGGATCTACACGCTACTGAAACCACTACAGCAGGCGTTCAACCGCGGGCTGTAGAAGGTTAGGGCACGGGTTACACGTGGGCAGGGCTTCTGCAGGCCGCAGGTACCTCTGTGTGTCCCGAGAATAAAAGTCAAGCAATAGTCAAGGAAAAACTGGTATTGATAACCAGGTTCCCTGCTAGCTTTTGACCTAACAGAAAACAAAAACAACAAAGAAACATAAACTCTATTCTTTGAACTACCCAAAAAACCTTCAATGAAATCCGGAAACCCTAAGAGTAAAATGTCCCCAGTGGAGTCACCAATTCTGTTGTTGGGAAATTATACCCTATGGACTAACAAGCTAGGGCTTAAACTTGCATGCAGATCATGACCCTTCAGAAATAACTTTTAACCTTCTACCCCAACCTAAAACCCTTTTTCACAAGCAAACAGGGGAAGAAACAACTAACCTTTTTTATCGACGGTTGATGTAGATCCTTCGTTGAGGTTTATCTCCTTGCTTCTACTGCTCCTTCCAAAAAGAGATCCTGCAATCAAGACAAAACTACGCATGCATGCTATTGTTCTACTAGAGGGTTAGAGATTAAACACAAATCAAATAAAACTTATGAGACTTGTGTATTTGGGACGGGAAAAGCATCTTTTTATTAATCTCAAAATGAATCACTTACAATGATTTTAGAGACCGGCCACCGTTCCTCGATCCTGATCCTGGGCTCCTCATCTTCTTTGTCGTCCAACTGCTTTTCTTGAATTCTCCTAAAGCTTGAGGAAAGGCTAAAGGGTTGGGACAAAACGGATTCGGCAATTGGGCAGAGTTTCTTTGCTATGATTTTCCTCCCTTGAATAATACCCCTACCCCTTCTTTTATAGGCTAGAAGGAGCTAGGGTTTTAGACGAACTCTCGGCCATGCATGGCTAGGAGTTCCAGTTAACTGACCTAAAGCTTTTCGTCTTGGCGGAAACTTTCCTGATTTTTTGCTTTGTTAGGTAAACGCGGGCTGTAGTCGGCTAGCCCACGGTCCAATGCGTGCAGTAGAAGGTCAGCAAGTTTTCCAACGTGCCCAATGTTAGGTTAGGGCGCTAGTTGCTTATCTTAAGTGGTTTTTCAGGGTTTTATTCAGCATGGCTTTGGCAAGGAAGAGACATGAGTTGGCCTGATGCCAGGTAAGTCTGTGTGGTGCATTTTAGGGTTATAACATATATACCTGAGAATACTCTTCTAGAGAACTGAGGCTCTTAGAGTATACCTCTGTTCATACTTTTGACCATCCGGACCAAAAAAGGGGTAAACTACTGTCGGATAGATGTGCCTTCAAATTTCAGTTTAGTGAGCGTGAAGGGCAACAAGATCACTCGACAATCTTTTCATATTTAGAGGGTCTGAAAAGGGATTAAAAGAAGACCCGTTGTGTTTGGGGAGTCTCAAAGGTGAGGTCAAGAGTGATAATGAATCAATGCAAATGAGGCTCATGATCATAATCAGGAAAAACTAATAAGGACTCTCGAGCCTATAGTCATTAGTGACGGCATGGACACCAAAATGCAATCGGGATCTACCTAGGGCATCCATGTATAGATAGGCTCTACCACTAAATTATGACACTTCTAGAGAAAAAGTGAGGGTTCCATGTCACAATTCGGTGGGATTGATCCTATGGCAAAGAGAAAAAGACAATGAGGTGCAACAAGTGAAGGTGGAATCCTATCTTACATGCACAAAGTTAGAAAAATGACTTCTTACCAAAATAGCTATAAAACCGACCCAACTCTCAAAAAATTTCCCAATACCCAAAGTAACACTAATCGTAACATCCCCTCAGAAACTCAAGAACCATAGTAAATGATTTTCAAGCTAGAAAAAATGGCAAAAGGGTCCAAAAAATTGACAAAAGGGGCCAAAACGTCTATAAATAGAAAGTTGGAAGCTCATTATCACCATTGTAATTTGAGAATTGACCAAAAGTCAAAAAACACCCCTTTGCCAAAATAGTCAATTCTGGGAGCTTCAGTGGACGAAACAAACTTTTGTTTGGACCAAGTAAGTACATACTAAACTCCCTTGCATTTACATCTTCCTTTTTTGCATTTCTTTTGGATTTTTGGGGAGGCGATGACCTTGAAAGAGGTTGGCCTTGCGTGTACGCAAGTTGTCTAAGAACATCTCATGTGTACACATGGGCAAAAGAGAAGTTTCCAGTGTGTACATGCGACTATGCTCAAGACAACTCGCATACACCCTCAATAAGTGAGAAATGCAAGAGTTAAATCTCCATTTCTTTGAGTTTGCAGGATGTACGTGCATTGGAGAGAGAGGGAGCATGATAAAATTGATTTTTGGGTCTCTGAGGACCCTGTTTCCATGGTTGTTTTTTCACAATGTGCATTGTTAAAGTTCTTCCAGTGTCCATTTATGAGGGCACAACCTAGGTTTCTAAATGCATTGATATATTACCGGCATCCTCACACAAAGAAATTAATGCTAGGGGGGCAGTCGTTGAATCCAACAACTGAGGAAATTTACTTCCTGATTGGTCTCTCGAGGAGAGGGGATCAAGTCAACTTGCATACCTTTACCCTAGGCCCCATAACATTGAGGAGTTGATTGGACTCCATTGCAAGGTTGGTACTGAGAAAGTGGGTTCTAAGGTTCCTATTCATAAGATCACCAACCTATCACTCAAAGTGATAGTTCTACTCATTGGGCATATCATTGGATCTGCAACTTTGCATTAGGCTTCCCAGGCACACATGCATTGTGAGGTACGGTGCTTAAATGCACGGATTTTTGACTGGAATACCACCATGCTAGATTGCATGAAGAGACAGTTGAAAGAGTGTCGGATACAGGAGCATTGTAACTTCGGGTTTGGGACCATTTTTTTCTCCTTTTTATTCTAGAGGATACCCAGCCTTAGTCCTTGAGAGACTATACAAGGGCACGAGGCCACTCTCCCGACGCTATGAAGATGGGCGAAGTTGTTTTCGCGACAGGGTGGGGGGAGGACCATCGAGGCCTTTGATGAATTTTTTTTTGACTAGTGGTCACGACAGATTTCAGAAATAGAGTACTACCCCTATTCCAGGATTAACTTTTCCAGAGATCCTGACATGCCTGTACCTCCCGGAGTGGAGTGAGGAGAGATGGGTAAGTTTTCTTTTCAAAGTTATTTAATTTTTATGTCTTTTCATATATACCATTTTTTGTATACCAGAGTATTTGACACTTACGAATCTATTATGTACATATGTGGGACCAGTGAGTCGAATAGACTTCTTGAGGACTAGGCCACATCCTCGACCAGAGGCTAGACCAGCTGGAGCCACTGGACCAACAACAACAATAGGGGGGCGTCCAGGCAGAGAGGATGAGAGAGTATTGAGACAGGTAGAGAGGAACCTTACCACACTCACTCGTACAGTCCCTATGGTAGAGATCGAGGATATCCCACCATCGATGCAACCTCACGTAGTTGGGGTGCCACGGACCTAGGTCCACATTTTTCGGCGTTTGGTGAACATTGTTGTTCACTACGACAAGGCCAACAAGCCCTACCCTTAGCTAGGCTAGACTACTTACATGCCAAGAGAACCTTTTGTATATTTTTGAGGGCATAAACCCCGTGACTCTAACTGGACATATTTTTGAGGTGCTTTCACCCACTCATGTACTCTAATATTTTTTGATATATATATGGATTGTTTTCATCTTTTTTATGTCTTATGGATTACATCTACTTTAAAAATGTATTTACATGTGCGTGTGTGTTATTTTTCTTACATGTATGCAATATGCCAATCTAATACATGATTAGCTAGAGTATCTTTGATTTGATTCAATCTTCTAGGAACATGGATATACGTAATGTAATCAAAACTTCATTCTAAGAGACATACCCTAAGGAACCGTCAGTGTAGTGTAGGATCATAAATGCGGTAAACCCCATTTAACTAAGACACAACCAGCTGAGCGTCTAAGTATACCCGGAGGTGAGATATACCATGCGACAAAGCGTCATGAAGAAAATCTAATACTGCGTTGTATTCGGCAACATTGTTTGTGGCGTCACCTAAACAGATACCTCCTGAAGATAGCAACTAGCCCCGAGGTGTGAAAATCACCCAGGCTGCAGAGGCAAGCCTCCGAGTGTGTCGACTAGAGTCATCCATGAACCCAATGAACATATTTGATTCACTTGATATCTGCCACAGTGAAAAAGATGACATAAAAAATGACACGTCCATAAAAAAAAGATGAAAACTAAAAAGAGAATGTACAAGACTATGCATATGTTACAAGAAATCACCCAAGGCAACAAACCTATGAGTAATACTTCTTGAGGTAGAGCCCATTTCTAGGCTATGCCAAATCATTTCCCTCAAAATACACTAGACGATAAGCACCCTTCTTTAGAACCTCCTTCATGATGAAAGGTCCGAACCACATGGGTTTGAAATTTCATGCCCCAAGGGGGTCCTTATCTTATTCATAGACTAGGAAAAGGTCACCTTCAGAGAAAATATGAGGACGAATGGACCGATCATATTGAAACTTGAATTTATGTTTGTGAGCCTCATTAGCCAAGGCTGCATCCCAACGCTGCTCATTGAGCTGCTCAAGATATAGTAAACGCTCTTCAAGTGGTGAAGTGTCTAGAAATAACTGTACTGCCAACTTTATTGAGGGGATCTGGCACTCTATAGGAAAGATAGTTTCCAGCCTGTAAACAACTTGAAAAGGTGAAAAATGGTTGCAGTCTTAACAAACGTTCTGTAGGCCCATATTGTCGAATACAACATCAAATTCTAGTTTGACCTAGACGAATCGATCGTTCGCTGTAAGATAGTCTTAAGGGGTTTAATCATAGCTTCCACTTGACCATTCACTTGTGGGTAGTAGGGTGATGAATTTTCTTGCCTCAACCTAAGATTTGTTAACTCGGATATCATTTTGTTCTGAAAGTGACTTCCATGGTCAGTGACAATCTCTCTCAGGATGTCGAACCTTGCTATTATCTGGTTAAACAAATAGAGAGTTGCGGTCTCGCCATCATATTTAAATGTTGGCATAGCTTCAACCCACTTTGTGAAGTAGTAGACTGCTACGATGATATAACGGTGCCCACTTTGCGGAAGGAGGATTGCATGTAGCATAATAAATCCCCCACTTGGTGAAGGGACCAACTGTGATGACGGGAAACATGGGAATGGGGATGTGACCTCATCTTCCGAGAGAAGATCTGACACGGGTGGCACTTGTTGAACATTTCAACACAATATTTGATTAATGTCGGCCAAAAGTAACCATATCGTAGAATCGTTTGGGATGTTTCGAACCCAGACAAATGATCGCCACATGTTCCAGTGTGGCAATCGTTAAGCACGATTTTCGCTTCTTCATGGGTGAGACACTGGAAAAGGATGAAATATACACCTCGACGATACAGAGTGTCCTCGAGTATGAGATAGTTTTTGGCTTGATGGCATATACAATGACGCTCATCATGAGAAAAAGAGGTAGGTCACTTCAAAGTCTGGAGATAGACTAGCATATCTCCATATGAGGGGTCCGAAGATGCGATCAGAAACATGTCTCCTTTGATAGGTGACTCTTCAGGTATAACATCACCTGATTCGACCGAAAGTTACGAAATGAGTTCCGCAAAAACCAACGAATTTTTTGATTTCGCGGAAAGAAAATCCAAGTCGAATTCCTGGAGGATAACTATCCATCTACTGATCTTTCTGCCAATTACCCATCGTGTCAACACGTATTGAAATGAATTCACAACGACAATGATGGCGGTCTTGTGAAACAAGATGTAATTATGGAACCATTGGATAGCATGAACTGCTGCCAACACAAGTTTTTCAATGTGGGAATAATTGATTTCCAGTCAACCCAAGCCTCGACTCAGGTAATAAATCGCATATTCTGAGAGAAAATCATCCTCCTAAACTAAGACCATATCAATGGTCGACTCAACAACAATCAATTACAATAATAAATATTTGTGATAATTGGGTGGCCAAAGAAGAGGGTTAGACGTGAGGGCATGTTTCAATGCTTCAAAGGAGCATTGAGTGGCTTCATCCCAATGGAAAGAAACATCCTTCTTTAATAAACACATGAAACCCTTTGTGATCTCGTCATAGTTTGCGATGAAACGTTATAAAAACTTCACTTTTCCCTATAAACTTTGAAGCTAAGGGATTGTGCACAGGGGAGTCAACTGAACTATCACCTCAACCTTTAGAGGATCGACCATGACCCTTGTTGTCAAAACTATGAAACAAAGAAGATGACCTGATGTGATGAAAAAACTGCATTTGTTTGGATTCAAGCGGATACAGTAGTAGTGACATCTCTCAAGATAAGTCAGAGGTGTGTGGGATGATCATATCTCTTGAGAGATCGTGATGCTAAATCATAGAGATAATCCTTGACTATGTGTTTGAGGTCGTGGAAAGAAAAAGACATGGTCCGATGAAACGTAGCTCCAACATTTTTTAGACCAAAAGGCATCTTTCGATAAGCGAATGTACCCCACGAACAGATGAAAGCGGTTTTGTGTTACTCTTTGGGATTGATATGTATCTGATTGTATCCCGAAAAACCATCCATGAAAGAAAAGGCTTCACAACCTGTGCATTCATCGACTATCTGGTCAATAAATGGCGTGGGGAAATTGTCTTTTGGACCAGCCTTGTTCAAATCATGGAAGTTCATACATACACAAATCCTACCCTATTTTTTGTTGAATGGAATGAGATTTGACACCCATTGAGTCAATTGGATGGGGTAGATGAAACCAGGTTGGAGTAGTTTCTCTACTTCATCCTTAATAGTTGTTGCTTTCCTAGGGTTGACTGGACGAAGCTTCTGTTGGATTGGCTTAGCATCAGGATATGTCGTGATTTCATGTTCGATGATTCTTGGATCTATGCCTAGAATTTTCTCGTAAGACCAGGAGAACATGTCACAAAATTATTTAAATAAATCTATGTAGATTTGAATCTCCTCCGGGGAGCAGTCCGCTCCGACGAAGATATTCTCTGTTGGAGCCGCCTTTTTTATTTTGTTCAAATCTATTTAAAAAAAGGTCAAATGTCAGTTCTTAAGTTATTTTTCTCTTCGTGATATTCACCTACTGAAAATATCAGTAGTCTCGACATGCGAAATAGTGGGGGATGTGATGTTTCATAAGTTACCACTTTTTATTATTAAACGAAAGTTGTTGCTCTTCGTGCCTCAGAATATCGCTCTTCAGGAGTTACAAGTCACAAGATTTACAAACCTCGATATGCGAGGTTGCGAAAAGTTTCAAAATCTTACCTCAGGTGAAAGATAAGAGTGGGACCATGTAAACCCCAGTCAAATGTTGTCGGGATTTTGCGTCTCATATTTCACTCTCTCCTAAAACATTACCGCTAAAACTCCAAAAGGCGAAGCCACAAAACTTTTACTTAAGTAACTCAGGTTAGAGTCAAGGTTGATTTGTCTTGACCATTATTTAAGTTCTTCGGGATTTCGCGACTTGCCATACTTTCCCCCCGGAAACAACACCCTTGAAGTTCCAAGCCACGAAGTCGCGATATAAATTAAAGCGTAATCAACTAAAACACTTAATCCTAGTTACGTACTTGCTTAATTAAGTATAATCATCGCATTCTCGGGTTTTAGAGGGTTGAAAGGTTAGAGTTGAAATTCTTGATACGAAGAATGCCAAAATGATTGATTTAAATCCTGATTAAGGAAGTCAAGCCAACTGTAATCAATGTTTAATGCAAATGATAATAATGCACAGTTTACGAGGTAATTTCAAATGTTCCTTGCACCAGCATGTCCCATGAACCGTCGAATTTTATTGCATTAATTGGAAATAAGGCAAAACGACAAAGTAAGGATATGGTTTTTATTGCCAAAATATCTATCTAAATATGATTGGACCGTTCTGTTCGTAAGGACATCGATGTGTTAAATGTTCGAACATATAGATCTTTTGCTTCCTAGTTTATTCATAAAGTTCATTTCTATCCCGCATAGAGAATTTTTTCTCAGTAAGCTAAATTATATATGTATACGCATTTTTATTGCAGAAGAGCTAAGTTACAATCCCCTGTCATGGTCCCATGAAAAACCTCCAAGGCAAGGTCTGAGGTTTTAGGTCAAGGTTATGATAATGTTTCAGATACTTCATCTCGGAGCATTGATTCCATGTGAACCTGGTCATACATCTCAGAGGTTTTGCAATCAGATGTGGTGAACTGTTCGGACGATTCCAGTGACAATGAGAAAGATGACATGACTACCAAATACAAGATCGTTGTCCAGGCAGAGATGCACAAAGTAGCGGCCAGGCCATGCCTTCTACCTTACTTTGACATGATCCGATGGGCGCTAGATCATGTAGACATCCCTACCAGAACCATCATCAACGAGCAGAAGGTCATTGTTGGGACCTTTAGACTAGAAAACTTACATGCAATGTACAAATTACCACCCACGTCAGATTTCACGTACAGTGCAGAGTTTCTAGATGGTTTTAAACAGAAGGAATGCGAGCAATATGCGAAAAGTTTATCTGATTTGATTAAGGATTGGGTCTCACACCCAACGAAGTTTAGGGAAGACAATAATTTAATTTATTCCATATCTTCTTTGGAACCACAGTTCAAATACGTAGTGATGATGACTTGTAGATTGTACGGGAGAGAAGACACCACACATTTTTTCCTCTAATGGGTGCCCTTGATATTCTAAGAATTAGAAGGATCTTCTTTCGACTAGGCCAAAATGTTATCAGATAGCTTGACCAGTCGGATTACAGAATATCGAAGGTAGAAAGAGAGCGGGAAAGATGCTTCATTTTTTATGTCTGTATATCTCATGGATGCAGTATGTTCCATGATGCCTTTTCCCTTGATGAATTGGAGTTGGGATCCATCAAATGTTGAGCCAGTCCATGTATACCATTCTAAGCTTTGTGAGGACAAGGCTTTGGATTTCGTATACAAAATCTTCAACTGGGTAATGGTACCGATGCATGTTTCCATCTTCGGTAATCCGCCACCCAGGATATCAGATAGAATCACGGAAAATCTAAGCAAAATGGTCGATTGGTATGTGGAGAAAGAATTTTCATACATCAGGGTTTTCGGCACTTTCGTCCCCCCGCATTCTTTACCCTTACTTATACCTGACAGGCTGGCTTGTCATGAGATCGCCAGGCAAACTATAATCAGTGATATAAGTGAAGAACTGAAAGGGTTTTCAAAAAAGGTATGGCCACCTTTTCATGTTCATTTAAACACCTATTTATTATTAGACTTCGTGCATGCAAAGGCCGAGGCAACAACCCTAGAAGATATAAATTTGGTTCATATAAAATTCAAGAAACACGATCCACACATCGTCGTGAGTAATCATTTGGCCAGTTGTGGCCTTAAAATATTTAAGCACGAGAATTCACCTCATGATGATATTTTCTGAGGTGCGAAATATTATGATGAATTTTTGGCTCGAATATAAGCCCTGTTGCCCGAAGAGAGGGCCGATGTTGTCATATTCCAAGAGCATAGGAAGAGTTTCCATCCTCCAGTATTACAAGGTGAAGATCCGACGATAGCAGAGGAGAAACAAATAGAAGCCGGAGGCTCTAAAGGTTCAACGCCTGGCCAATAAGGACAACAAGATAAAAAAGAGCAAGTTGGGGGCCCGAAATAGGAATCTGAGGCTTCCAGTCCTCCAAGAGAGTCAACTTCGGTCATTACTCCCAGGAAATCTTCTAAACAAGTCGGCAATCCCATCGCCTCCATTACCCCCCTACAGTCTGCAAAGGAAATCTCGAACGCAGGTTGGATTTTGGGTGAACAATTGACACCTATATCAGTTGAAGAGCTACCTCCGAATGAATTCTTCTTTGATAAGAAGAGGAAAGTGGTTTTGAGATAAGAACTCTACCAAGAGGCAGGTACTGTCTCTAATAAATTTAAAGTTTTAACTAATGGGAAAAATATGAAGAAACAAACAGACATAGTGCAAATAGACAAATGGCTAATTAAACCGAGTATACTGTTATGTTCTATCAATGCCAAAGATCAACAGGTGGAAGGAAAGCTGCCGCTATTGATGAAAGACTGCTATATTTTTGAGGCGAATAATCAAATAGATCCATCTAAGTTGATATCACAGCTGGTGGAGAACTGTGTTATTTGCAAGGAGCATGCAAAGAGGCAGGTTTCGGGTACCATATGAAAACAGAGATAAAGAAACGAAACATTTCGACTCCTTTTGATTGTAACTAAAAACCTATGGAACTATTGAGAGTCCAACGCGTAAAAATTTGTATAAATATACATTTTGAAGAAAGAAAAAAGGTTGGAAATTTTTGATTATTTGTAATAGAGGCTGTCTCTTTCCGAGATTAATACAAAGAAATCAAGAGATTCCTAGTTCCGTCATTACTGTGTTATGAGTTTGTTCTCTTTGTTATTTCATATTCATTCTTATTTCATTTATATATATCTGATGAATGTCGCATTGCAATTTAGTAAAACTTCTACTGCAATGATTAATATTTAGATATCTATTGTTTATAGTTTTTCCTCTGTATTGGCTTACTAGTAGGTATAAGACCTGTGAATCTTGAGGTTGTCATATTTTATGCTTCATCGAATCATTTCTTATCTTATTTTCTTCTTCTACTTACAGAGTGAGATTCTCCCTCGATAGGAGCCTTAATCTATAGACAGCTTAATGTTTTTCTCCATAATTCATACACCATTTATTTCATAATAACACAGTTACGGAAAAAGGCCTTTGGTTTGCAATTTGCTTTTAATATCGATTTCTAAAGTTGTCTTTTATAAAATGAAATTGATACAGCATAAAAACTTTCGGAGTTCCTTAATTTTTTCTATTCCTCTATGACTGTCCCTGTTGTAAGACAACCCAATATTGAACCTGGCTTGACAGATCAAACCCAGATAGCTTTAAATCTCTTTGATACCATACTTAAAATGGCCAACACCTGGGTAGAACTTGAACGTTCATGGGCTACAATTGAAAGAGATATAAGCATCCAGGAACATTTGGAAGCTAGACAATGACAACCTAGAAATCAGCCCTAGCTTCCTTTCCTGAAAGTATACCCTCCTCCCTTTTTACATCTTACTAACTTTCAGATGCCTAGACACTATAATTTTTAAATCCTTAAGTACAGACTCTGGAACAACATCTTTCTTGGTGCCGTTGCCGGGGATGAAGTTAGTAAACCTTTTCCATCAGAAGAACGACATATTTTCAAGTTTCACCCTTTGATACTGAACAAAGAGTGAGCACTTTCTAAAGGATTTTTTTATCTTTCAATTGGTGACTATACATATAATTAATTTGTCATCCGATCGAAGGAATACCAGACAAAACCTAGAAAACAAGCAGACCATGCCTGTTTCAGATCCCGAAAAAATACTAAAAGCTAGAGGTTCTCTTAAGATGACTACTATAGTCTATCAGCTTAAACACTCGTAGACCAAGACCAAAAGTTCTTGTGAACCTTCAAATTCACATAATACACTTCTCGAAACCACTAATTCATTTTTATTTAGCTCTGTGGTTAAAGGTGAAATCTTTTCGAAAAACTTTGTCGGACACAAAGGTAAAAGCCCAACAGTAAATTTATCAGCAATTGACATCTCGCTGACTCTCCCGAACTCACCAAGTCTCGAAGAGTATACTATATACTCAAATCTCACACCGATGGGATTCCCTGATTACGTCTCCTACAAATCTAAAGAGCCAAGTCCTCGCATCTCTGTTCACTCATCTTCACTTCTCTCATCTCCCGAAGAAGATAAGAATCTGTTTTTAGTCTTCCATAACCTGATATATAACACACCCTATCCCCGTCAGGTAATACCAATGGCGGCCATCGAAGGAGGAGAAGGGGGCCAAGTGCCTCCCCCGCCCCACATATTTTTCACTAAAGTAGCTGCGAGATACACACCTTTAGTTCTACCCATGCCTCTTCATAACCTCCCTGAAAATTATATAAAAAATTTACCAAAATTTACAGGGGAGGGGGACTTAACTGCAGCCGAACATATAAATTTCTTCGATTAGTTCTCTGATATTCTAGGTCTGGAACACAAAGATGTTTATTTGAGATTATTTGTTCAAACATTTTAAGGACAGGTACAAACCTAGTTTCAAAGCCTTCCTGTAGGGTCTATCCTATCTTACGATGCCTTAGAAGATGCCTTTCTTAGACAATGGGGTGAGAGAAAATACCATTTATATTATCTAATCGATTTCAGATCTTTAAAGAAAAGAAATTCAGAAACAATGATGGAATTTATCCAAAGATTTAATAAAATGTATAATAAGATCCTAGCCAAAGTCAAACCCTCCCAACCTGCAGCCAAAGTAACCTTCGCAGGAGCTTTCGAACCCGACTTCGCTCTTCTCTTAAGAGAAAGGTCGAGGGATACCTTAACCCGAATGTAGGATGATGCTGTAGAAATTGAATCTAACATGATGGCCTCTAGTAAGTTGAAAGCTAGGATAGAAATGGGGAACAGAGAAGCCAGACGTTTTAGGGAACAAGCGAGACCTTTAGGATCTAATAGATCTATAGACGACAAAATGGATGATATGGCAAGGGTAATTAAAGAATTGTCGAATAAGATTTCTAGAATGGAGTTAGACCAATCCAAGAGTGATCCTTTCGTTAAAAGAGAATTCAGAAGAAACCCCAACCCTCAAAATCAATAAAGGTAGGTTAAAAATGAAGATCAGAAAATCCAAACCCCTTTAAAAAATGAAAATTTTATAGGAGGAAATGACCTGGAAGATTTCGAGGGACTTGAGGAAAATGTGACAAATTTGGGCGACGACTGCACTCAGACCTATGTAACTAAAGAAGATTATGAGAGTTCATTGAACACACCCCAACAGTCAAATGATAAAGATGATATAAACAACAATGACTTCGTTGTATGTCAAGAAATGTCTGATTCCATGACAACTAGGGTCCAAGAGAGGTATAACTTGAGGTCTAAAAACAAGCCTACATCGATTCCTCAACTGAAGAAAATTATCCCTAGAGGTGAAATATATGTGCCTGCCCCAAAAGAGATTGAAACGTCCAACAACAAAACAAAGGAGGCAGACTCATTGAACCTCAAAATGAAGGAAGTTAAGACCCAAACTAGGGAAATCAAGACAGCTGAGACACCCTCACTGGTAAGAAATCTCATGAGTAATAAGTCAACTCAGAAAAATAAGTTAGAGAAGAAAGAGCTCGAGGTTTTAACCAGAGAAATGGACAAAGGCGACGTAGGTTTTAGTGTTGAAAATGAAATAAATAGGATCAAAATATCAATTTTGCTGGTTGAATTAGCAAAAAACCCTGCATATCGAAAATAGATAACCAAGGTGATAGGTTGTTCGGATCAAGAAAGTCAATCAGAGGAAATAAATTTGGAAGATGAAAAACCAAATATCACTTTCGGTCCACATTTCGAGGGTGCCAGAGACATCGTTGCCCCTTTATATATCACCCTAAATGTGGATGATCAACTGCTGCATAACTCCATGCTAGATCCTGGTGTTAAAGGAAAATCTCCCCGTGGACAGGTAGATCTCCTCTTGAGAGCTAGACTCTTAACTCTTAAGACAGAAGATGCTTAACATGGACACTGACTTCCTTTCATATCTATACAAACTAATGTGCGAGGAGGAAGGAGAAGAGAAGTACCTTTTATCGGTGTTTGTCCTTGCACGCTCCGAGTTGAGCTCCAATCTCTTGCTCCTCGATGAGCCCTGTGGAAAAAAAATAGTACAACCACTTCCTACTCTATTGATATTAGCTTGAAATAGATCTATCTATCAGAGACAAGTTCATGTGAGATTAAACACAAACTAGAAAGAAACAGGCCAAGCGTGTCATATTGATGAGAACAATGACAGAAGTAACTTACAACTGTAGATATGAATGTGACAACGTCGTCAAGTCCCCTTTGTCTAACCCTTTCTCAAAATATCCATGATCCGGATGACAACAAATTTACTGATTACTTTCCTCCAGTTCATTGTATGTTTCCTATGAGATCATAGGTTTCATGCTTCCAATTCTTCCTCCTTTCCATCATGATAGAGCCTTCTTATATAGGTTTAGAGAGGCCTAACCTATTGAGGTATCTTTAGGGTAAGTTGAGGATTTTCCTCCTTGAGTCAGGGATCTTCCCTAAGATCATGGTTGAACCAAGAATTCGAATGCAACTGCCTTCCAAGATTGAAAGATCTTCCCCTTATTCTCCTCAACAGATCAATTGTTGCCCAGATTAGACAACGCTCCCTCAAAAAGGCCATCAGAGCGCTATAGCACTCCCTGGTAGGCTTTAGGGGGGTGCCAGTTCTCTAAAAATCCATAGTGCTCCCTCAGAAGGGTTGTTTGGTGTTATAACGCTCCCTAGCACTTTATAGGGGAGCACCAACACTCCTAAAGGTGATATAGGGGAGAACTCTCTCCTAAAACCTTAGATTGAATGCTTCTTTCAGGTGGCAAGAGGTTCTTAACCTCAGTTAGCCATTCCTCTTCCTTCAAATCAAGTTTCTGAGGCATTTTAAGTGTCTCCTTAGTGTCGTCATCATGGCAGTATGATTTGCTTGACACTTGCGACACTTGTGAGCAACAGGTGACACTTGTGACACTTGTGAGCAACATGCGACACTTGCAACACTTATCAAAGCGAGTAATGTTGATGTGTAACAGATTACCCCCCAAAGCATGAAGTTAGAAGATGAGAACTGATAACTGAAATGCTTTGTAGACTTTCAAGCAAGGGTATATATTCGGAGAACCTGACAGAAGATGCACACAAACATCCAAAAAATATTATGACATGTTTCAAACCCAAGGAAAGCATACCTATGCTTGGGTGATCAAGACTTGAAAGATATGGCCGCCAGAAAATACACTGCAGATCCATAATTGTATTGATAAAAAGGTATAGCCACCAAGGATAAAATGTGGATCTATACTATGATGACCTGAACTGATTGTAGCCATGAAGAATACACAGTGGATCTACGAGATGACAAGACATAGCCATGAACAATACAAAGTGGATCTATGTAACAGTATATGTGTCATTGTTCAAGAGAAACTCCTTCACAACCTGGGCAAAGTACATATCAAAGTGATCACTCAGCCCAGGGTCTTCTTACCGATCCCAATGTAGTACGAATATAACCATGTGAATAGATGTCCTGATGTCGAACATGGCAGAAACCACTTGATTACCGGTCAATGATGTAAACTGTTAACAAGTGCAAGGGAGATCACCATTAATGTTAATGATTCCCAAGGTACCCTAGTACATTCCAACAAATGTGAATGGATGAGATGGAGTCGAACATCCATGGAATCATCTGATCCGAGGTCAGTGATGTAAACCCACTGTCAGATGTGAGGAGGCCTTCCATTGAGGCATGTAGGTCCCAAGGTACTAACTGGTTTCTAAGCCTAGTTCCTGGATAATGTGTTGAAGTCGACAGGAATAGACTCATCGAAGGAGGGCATTGATGTATCCCCCATCAACGACATGAAATAGACACAGATATGTAATTGGTCGATGAAATGAACATGGACTGACATGGGTATCGAGACAAGATATTTGTGATGGCTGACTCTCGAGGCAGATACTTCCCTTGAACACTGAGGCACAACAGCAGAAACATGACATGGACCAAAACTTTATGATGCAGTGGATGCTATGACTTACGTCAGGTGACCCAAAGGAGTGAAAGAAACTCAAAGGATTGGCTCAGTGCAGAGGTTCAACGGATTATAATGCGTGCAAAAACAAAGTGTCGTGTTCAAAGGAGACTCTAAGAGTTACGTGGTAATGTTCTCAAGAGACTGCTTGGCTTGCTTCTTTCAAATTTTCCCCCATCCAGATAGACGAGTACCTCTTTTTAATTTAACGAGCTCGAGGAGGGTAACACATACTTGATATAACTGAACTTCGGTAAGTTCCTCTTCCTTTGTTTAACGAACTGGAAGAAGTAAGGGTTCGGTCCCATATGGGCCTGTCGATGTTTGTTTTAGCGAGTCCAAAGACATAAAACTTGAAGTTTTTTCATGATTATAGAGTCTGGAAAAACACTTAAAAGAGAACTCTCTCAGTTCCTTTTTCGTAAAGTAGTACGATGAGACCGAAAAAGAGATAAACTATCGCTCAACAAACATTTTCTTCAAATACTTTAACGAGCGTGAAGAGAACAAGGTCGCTCGGTAAGCTTTTCATGTTTAGAGAGTCTGAAAAGGACTTAAAGATGACTCCAATGTTGTCCTTTTTCGTAATGTTAGTCTCGCGAGACCGAAAAAGAGATAAATTATCACTCGAAAGACGCCTTTTCAAACTGTTTAACGAGTGGAAAAGGAAGCAAGATCACTCGACAATATTTTCTTGCTTTAGAGAGTCTGAAAAGAGCTTAAAGGAGACTCCAGGGGGTTCCTTTTTCATGTATCCATACAGGTACAAAAAAGAGATAAAAGTCTACCTGGATGCATTCTCATGTATTTACGAGCACGAGAAAGAACAAAGACTAAGCTTGGTATGCCCCTAGCTTGAAAGCTAGTGGATTAACTCCAGAATGATCAGCAAAGGCTGGAGACATGCCCACCAAGCTTCAATTCATTCACCGGCTCTAAGGTTGTCACCAATTTCTCTAGTAGATGAGAAAAAGGAGAAGGGTGGATGAAAAGAAGGTTCAAGAGAGATGATTGTTTCATTTTTTAACGAGCTTGACACAAGAAAAGAACTATGCTCAGGACCTCTGTTTCATTTTTTAACAAGCTTGCCACAGAGAAGAGAAACTGTGCTCGGGGTTTCATCTGGATCAAGGCTTCCAAGAGGATAATTCTCTGGAAGGATGCCATGTCAAGGGACAAAACTCAGTCATGGCTTCCAAGAGATCTTCGCTGGATGGAAGACAATCACTCAGGAAGGAACACATGTCGAGGGTTGTGATAGGAGTAAGGAGATCAGGCTCCAATAAACCTACCGAAGAAATCACCATGTCAACTACCGGATCCAAAGCATCAGAAGTTGAAATCATGGGAGACAACGCCACATAATTGACATGTAGCGAGGGTGATACTGTCTGCATATAAGAACCACGTAGGGAGGTAACCCAGTCAGGGCCGATGAATGAAAGTTGATCAATAGTCACAATTCTTCCATTGTGAGGAAAAGATATCACACGAAAAAGAGTGGATACAATGACTTTCATGGTAGAGACATAATCCCTCTCAAGGATTAAAGTGAAATCCAAGGGGTCTCAGACTACCATGACATCGATAAAGAAAATTTTCCCTTATAAAGTTACAAGAAACTGAGGAAGGATCCCTAAAGGTTGACTAGTTCTTCTTTTAAAAGATAACAAATTCTGTGTAATTGGTGCAAGCTGTGGACAACCCAAAGCATACCAAGCAACAGAAGACAAAATACTAACAGACACACCTTCATCTATCAACGTTTGAGGAACGTCCCGACCAAAAACCTGTACTGTAATATGGAAAGGAATGTGAGAGGGGGATCGAGGTCCAATTAGCGCACCCAAATCAAAAAGGATGGCTTCGATACTTGGAGGGGGTTTCGCAGGAGAAGAAGGAATGCCCCCCGTCACAGTAGAGTCTGTGTTAACGAGAAAAACATGGGTAGTATCGGGTTTAATCTATATAAGGGGAGTAGGATTGACCAATGATTGGATCGGATCAACCAATGGTGGACTTGGATAGACCACTTTAGCACTCTTCATAGGAAGAGTGGGACTGACCGAGGAAAGGACTAGATCTGTCACTTTGACATTCCTCAATGGAGGAATGGGATCAATTGATGGCGAAACTGGATCGACCACTTTGGCACTCTTCAAAAGAAGAGTGGGACTAACCGAGGAAGGGACTGAATCAGTCACTTTGACATTCCTCAATGGATGAATGGGATCGACCGATGGAGAAAATGGCTCAATCACTTTGGCACTCTTCAGAGGAAGAGTGGGACTGACCGAGGAAGGGACTGGATCAGTCACTTTGGCACTCATCAAAGGAGGAGTGGGATCGACCAATGGCAGAATCGAATCGACCACTTTAGTTTCATTCTCAAAGGGAAGAATGGGGTCGACGGGTGGAAATAAATCGACCGCTTTGGTGTCACTCTCTAACAGGAGAGTGGGATCGACCAAGGATGAAAACAGATTGACCACTTTGGTGTCACTCTTTTGATGAAGAGCAAGGCTGATCGATGATGGAACTGGATTAGCTACTTGGGTTCATGTTTCAATCGAGGAGGAAAATAGATTGACCACCTGATCAACCGGACTGATCGGGGATGGAACCAGATTGACCAGTCCATCAACGAACGATGGGTCGGAGGAAAGCTTACGATAACCTTTTGAAAGTTGAATTTTTTCCAAAAGAGAAGAAGCCTCGTCCAGATGAAGACAAATGTGAGAGTAATTATCACCTTTACATAACATGCAAGGGAACTTGACAGTTTGCTTCTTCTTACCAACCTGAACATCACTAGTTGACGGGATATCATCGACATGACTGATAGAGGCCGATGACGTGGAGGACCACATTTCTAAGACCTGGGTAAGACCAGGGCAATCCCTCAGAAAGTGGTCACCCTTACAAAGGATGCAAGATAAATTGGGTTTTGGATTCTTCCTTTTAATCTTGTTGACCTCATCAACACTCCCAGTACTATTAACAGTAACTGGTTTCTTAGAGCCAACATCTGATGTTGTTGGGGCCTTTGTCCTTTTCAGGTTCTTCTTCTTCTTCTCTTTCCGTTTCTTCTTCTTCTGATCAACCTGGCTACTTGCTTTAGAGATTTCACTAGGTGAAGGAGGAGAAATGGAAGGATACTTGGTGGGAGAAGAAGGCGAAAATTCGACGTGAGGTTGATGTGTGGGTGGTGTACCGACATCTAAAGTATTAGGTGCAGCTGAAACATTGGGAGGATTCGGGATCACCGGAGTGGGGAACAACCAAACTGGTAATCCGATAGTGAGTCTTGGAAGACTCAGTGTGGCAACATATGGAGGACCAAAGTTTCCAAATGAAGGAAAGGTATAAGGTTCCCCAAGAGAAGGGGTTCCTCCATTGGCACTCCCAGGGTTCTATGCCATTAACACTGACTTGACCTAAGGTCCACTAAGTAAAACAAACAACACACGCTATGAATATGAGGAGAAATCAATCAAACAAAACTTCCTACGATGAAACCACTAGTTGGTGATGAAATCCAACGTCGTGAGATCAAAATAGGAAGGGGTGGGGATAGAGTGGGTGGATCAGTTATGTTGGGGATCTAGTTAATGGACTTACACCTTAGTGCAAGCTTCCACGCAGTAATTATGGATTTACCCTCCAAGGAGCCCGAGTGAGTTTGAACAACGTCTGTTCCAGGTACAGTGAGACTTCCCTTCACCGTCACCTTGTGTGAGACCCTAAGGATTGTGGCTACTAAGGTCACCAATTCGTATTCAGCCCCTAGGCAGGTACAATCGACAGTCCAATTAGAACGTATGGGTAGGATAACACGTCCGAAATCAACTTGAAAGGCTCCCACACATAATCATGGGTATACCTTCCAATGACCCCCAATATACGATCCGACCACTATAAACATTTGAACCACGGAGGGATAATCTCCATAACTCACCCGAATGCGACCTCGTGCATAACCCCTGTGTGAGAGGGGGATCCCAGCAAGCCAATATGACAATTGGATTTGAATCTCCCTACTGCAAGATACTAAGTTTGTTTGATAACTTTGGAAAGTTATCCTTTCAACCTATTCCAAAGCCCTACACCTTAAACTAATGTAGGTTTGCTAACAAAGATGTAAAAGGTTTGATAAATTTTAGTTAAGCATTGATTTTTATGGCTGTTTTTTACTCAGAGGGTGTATGAAAGTGAAATTGATGGAATGATGACTCGATTCCCAAAAATATGCATGAAATATGATAAGCAATCATTTCTTTTCAATGAATACCTATTTAAGGGAAAGAGGAAGAGTCGTTTTCACTATCAAACACTTGATAAGGAATGCCCTCAATCAATTTTGTTCTCAATCAAAACCAATATAATGCTACAACATTTCAGAAATGCAAACTAATATGAAAACTAATCACTGAGATGTACTTTTTTCGTTTGTATGCGAATGATAATCAATTCAAAGAAAAATTTCTCTTGCCAACTACCCTTTCAGATCAAGGAGATTCAGACAAGAATATGCAGATTTCACACAAACAACACACCCTCTTTTTTTTTGCGATCAAACAAGAGAAAGAAAATAAAAAACGCAAAAGGAAGGATAAATAAATTGGATCAGATGACCTCAAAGAACCAAATGAGAAGAGTCACAGACTTCTAATGTCCTTCACTAGAGTTCCCGCTCAGTTGGATAGAAGAGAATAAAGCAGGGGATCGATTTCAAGCTCTCAATAGAAAAAAACTCAAAAATAATGAAGAAGGGCATACAATATGAACAAAAAGGTGTTTACTTCTCAGGAGGAATCATGTCAAAGGTCAAAGGAAGAATGACTGAATCTCAAAACAACTCAGCAAGTGAAAAAATAGGGTTTGGACCTCCAAAAATTGCAATTTTTGAAGAGATTTTGGGAAAAAAAGGGTTGGCGCTCTGGTATAAGGGCCACCAGAGCGTTATAAATATTTTTCTAACACTTCTAGGGAGTGTTGGCGCTCTACTAACATGGGCAGGGGGGCGCCAGGCTAAATAAACTCATAAAAATGTCCAAAAACCCAAAATTTTGATCAAATTTTGACAGTCAAGTTGAGTGTGATGGGGTGAAGAGTCAATCAACAAATGAAATCAGATATGAAGGGGTGAACAAGGTCAGAAAAAAAACCAAGGGAAAGACAAGGTCTATGAGGAAGATCAAAATTAAAAGTTTGATTCGATCCCCAGTATGGTCGCCAATTTCTGTTGAAGGAAAATCTCCCTGCGAACAAGTAGATCTCCTCTTGAGAGCTAGACTCTTAACTCTTAAGACAGAAGAGGCTTAACATGGACACTGAATTCCTTTCATATCTATACGAACTAATGTGTGAGGAAGAAGGAGAAGAGAAGTACCTTTTACTGGTGTTTGTCCCTGCACGCTTCGAGTTGAGCTCCAATCTCTTGCTCCTCGATGAGCCCTGTGGACAAACAATAGTACAACAACTTCCTACTCTATTGATATTAGCTTGAAATAGATCTATCTATCAGAGACAAGTTCATGTGAGATTAAACACAGACTAGAAAGAAACAGGCCAAGCGTGTCATATTGATGAGAACAATGACAGAAGTAACTTACAACCGTATATGCGAATGCGATAGGTTCGTCAAGTCCCCTTTGTCTAACCCTTAAGATCCACGATCCGGACGACAACAACTTTACTGATTACTTTCCTCCAGTTCACTGTATGTTTCCTATGAGATCATAGGTTTCATGCTTCCAATTCTTCCTCCTTTCCATCATGATAGAGCCTTCTTATATAGGTTTAGAGAGGCCTAACCTCTTGAGGTATCTTTAGGGTAAGTTGAGGATTTTCCTCCTTGAGTCAGGGATCTTCCCTAATATCATGGTTGAACTAGGAATTTGAATGCAAATTCCTTCCAAGATTGAAATATCTTCCCCTTATTCTCCTCAACAAATCAACTGCTACCCAGATTAGACAACGCTCCCTCAAAAAGGCCATCAGAGCACTATAGCGCTCCCTGGTAGGCTTTAGGGGGGCGCTAGTGCTCTAAAAATCCATAGCATTCCCTCAGAAGAGTTTTTTGGTGTTATAATGCTCCCTAGCACTTTATAGGGGAGCACCATCACTCCTAAGGGTGATATAGGGGAGCTCTGTCTCCTAAAACCTTAGATTGAATGCTTCTTTCAGGTGGCAAGAGGTTCTTAACTTTAGTTAGCCATTCCTCTTCCTTCAAATCAAGTGTCTAAGGCATTTTAAGTGTCTCCTTAGTGTCTTCATCATGGCAGTATGCTTTGCTTGACACTTGCGACACTGGTGAGCAACATGCGACACTTGTGACACTTGTGAGCAACATGCGACACTTGCGACACTTATCAAAGCGAGTAATGTTGATGTGTAACACCTGGAGCTTCACATAATGTGATGCCCAAAGCTATTATGAATAGAATAGGCCTCGAGATCAACCAACCTTACATAGATCTCTACTCTTTTGATTCAATAAGAGTCAAGTGCTTAAGCATGATAAAATATTTAGTAGTCACCCTTGCACAGGTCCCAATCAAAAGTGTTTTGATGGATGTAGTTATTGTTGATATCCCCCCAAAATATGGATTATTGTTATCAAGGTTGTGGGGAGCCAAAATTAGGGGATCCCTCCAACTGAACATGACTTATGCCACAATTCCTGTATTTGGTGGGCAACTTACTAGGTTATTCAGAGAAATGAGGTTAGCCTATACCATGAGCAATCCTCAGAATCCTAACAATTTTCCTGTTTACATTGCTGATCAAGATCTACGAAATTGTATTTTGTCTTTTGATGATGGTATAGATACTTGCACAGAAGAAAACTTCATAGAGGAGAAAGATTCTGAAAATATGCATAGCACAGGGATATGGAAAATGTTTTTTGATGGTGCTCTGTCATGTGAAGGAGCCGGTGCATAAGTACTTTTGTGGCACTTGAAAATAGGTTTGTCATACCTTTTTCTTACAGGCTTCAATGGGATGTAGATTACACTAACAATGTATGTGAATATGAAGCCTTAGTATTAGGATTGGAAGCTGCCAAGAAGCTGAACATAAAAAACCTAGAAGTATATGGAGACGCTGAGTTGATAGTCAAATAGGTGAATCGACAATACCAGGACAAATATTCGAGATTGAGAGTGTATAGAAATTGTTCCTGGGATCTAATGGAAAATTTCTTCTCGTCTATAAATATCCACTTCATCCCACACGCTGAAAATTTGCAGGCCGATTCATTAGCCAAGGCAGCCTTGACTTTCGCTCCCCCCACAAATTTTAAATTAAAATACCATATAGAGGTAAGGCACATACGATCCATCCTGAACAACATACAACACTGGAAGGTTTTCGAGGATGACGAACAGATCAAAAAGTTCCTCGAAGCAGTGGGTGACTTTTATGAAACTCACATCGATCAAGAGAATCAAAATGATCACATGTGGATCATGTAGGAAGGAGAGGATCCTCAGGAGTTCCAAGAAAAAATTGCCAACCATCATATGTTAGTTTTAAAAAATAATCAGATTCCAAAGGGACTACTCCCCCTGGAGAGACTCTTTGATCAAAATGACATGCCTTTGAAATATACCCTTCAACCCATAACAAAAGAGGTTGAAGATTGTGATATAGGGACAAAAGAAGAACCTAGGATGGTAAAAATATCAAAGTATCTTCCTCCTGAGGTGAAAAATAAGTATAAAGATTTTCTTTCTCTATATAAAGATGTTTTTTCTTGGTCTTACGAAGAGCTTAGGACTTATGAAACTACCGTGATTGAACACAAGATACCTTTGAAGCCTGGTATCAAATCCTTTAGGAAAAATCTTAGACAAATCAACCCTATCTTATTACTCGTAGTCTAAAGAGAAGTCAAGAAGCTTTTAGACGCAAAAATAATAGTACCACTGAGATACTCAGATTGGGTGGCAAACCTGGTCCCGGTCAGAAAAAAGAGTGGAGAGATTAGACTGTGTGTTGATTTCATAAATTTGAATAAATCTTCCCTGAAGGACAACTATCCTTTACCTAAAATGGATCATGTCTTAGAAAATGTAGTTAGAGAAAATAGGATGTCTATGATCGACGATTTCTTTGGATACAATCAAATTGCTGTAAACGAACAAGATAAAGAAAAAACAGCTTTCACTACACCCTGGGGTACATTCATGTATGATAAAATGCCTTTTGGTCTAATGAATGTAGGTGCCACTTTCCAGCGTGCCATGGATATCGCTTTCTTCGGTGAAAGAGAAAAATTTGTAGTTATCTACCTTGATGATCTAATCGTTTTTTCTAAGTCTGACGAAGATCATTTAATACATCTCAAACAAACTTTTGAAAAAGGTCGCAGGTTCGATCTGTCTTTAAACCCTAAAAAGTCTCACTTCGCCATGTGAGAAGGTAAACTCCTGGGTCATATTGTGTCCCGAGACGGAATTAAAATTAATCCCAGTAGGGTTCAATCTATAGACACAATAAATATTCCTAGAAATTTAAAGGAAATCCAGTCATTCTTAGGAAAGATAAACTTTTTGAGAAGGTTTATTCCAAACTTCGTTGAAATTGTGAAATCAATCATAGGTATGTTAAAGAAAAACAACGAGGTAAAATGGATAGTTGAGGCCAAAGAATCATTTGCACGTATCGATAGGGTTATAAGCGAGGCACCTGTACTAGCAAGCCCCAACTATCTAAAG
The DNA here is from genome assembly GCA_009831015.1 of Picea engelmannii. Taxonomy (NCBI): domain Eukaryota; kingdom Viridiplantae; phylum Streptophyta; class Pinopsida; order Pinales; family Pinaceae; genus Picea; species Picea engelmannii. The sequence continues at coordinate 1,252,402 of ML776550.1, forward strand.
GATTTTCTCATTCGCCTTCGAGCACACTATTGCCGCGGTGCTCCTCCAGAAAAATGAGGAAGGTTTCGAACAACCGATATCCTTTTTCAGCAAAAGTCTCAGAGACGCGGAACTAAAATACGATATAATGGAAAAAAAAACATATGCTATGGTAAAGGCATTAAAGTCTTTTAGGACTTATGTATTTCATTCCAAGATAATCGCGTACATACCTACTAGCTCTGTAAAAGACATTTTAGTGCAGCCTGATAGTGATGGAAAAAGGAGATGATGGCTTGCAAAAATTCAAGAATTTGATCTGGAAATAAAGCCGACGAAGCTGATAAAGGGTCAAGGTTTGGCTAAACTCTTAGATGAATCCAATTATAGAGCCCTCAGCATAAATAACATACAGGGATGTGGAGAAGAGGAAGATATGAACGAGCTCTACGAACAAACAAGTGAAGTCAGGATTGAAGAGAAGTTTACATCCTCTGACTGGTACAAAAACATAGTATTATACCTACTAACTTTGAACTACCCAAGTTATTTATCTCCATCCAAAGCTAGAACGCTAAAACTACATGCGGTCAAATACTGTATATATCTGAGGGTAAATTGTTTTGGAAGGACCCACTTGGCTTCCTGTTGGTCTATTTGGTTGAATCTGAAACAGAGAAGGTCATAAGCAAATTCCATGAAGGAGTGTGTGGGGGACATCACGCTTGGAGAGCGACAACTTATAAAATCCTGAGGGCGGGGTATTATTCGCTTAAACTTTTCTCAGATGTAAATGCCAAAGTCAGGGATTGTGACCCTTGCCAACTATTTGCAAGCAAGCATAAACTCCCAGCATTACCTTTAGTTCCATTCAAAATGGAGGCTCCTTTTCAGCAGTGGGGACTCAATTTTATAGGCGAAATTAACCCCCATTCCAGCGCGCAACAAAAATGGATCCTAACCACCATAGATTACTTTACTAAATGGGCAGAGGCTATTCCTACCAGGAGGGCTATAGATTCGGTGGTAATAGATTTCCTAGAAGAAAATATTTTATCTAGATTCATATGCCCCCAAAAAATAGTAACAGATAATGCTCAGGCTTTTAAATCTATGGCTATGATCAGTTTTTGCCAAAAATACAATATTGTACTCAGGCATTCTACGACATATTATCCCCAAGGAAATGGACTGGCCAAATAGTCGAACACGATTCTAATCAATATAATTAAGAAAGTGTTGAATGAGAACAAGAGATCCTGGCATATACATTTAAAATATGCACTATGGGCAAATCGGATCGGCACAAAAAAATCCATCGAAATCTCTCCTTTCCAGATGGTATACGGGACTGACGTGGTATTACCTATAAACTTGGCACTTCCCATAATGAAACTATGGCAAGATGAGAAAGAAGAACGAAACCACATCACAAGGAGAATAAATCAGCTGATCGAATTACAACAACACAGGGTCGAGGTGGATGAAAGATTTCAAAAATATCAAGACGACATGAAAATGTTATTTGGCCGTAAGACAAAAGACAGAGAGTTTCTTCTAGGTGATTTGGTCTTAAGATGGGATGCTAGGAAGGAAGATTCGGTGAAACACGGTAAATTCGATCATATTTGGTATGGACCATTTATAGTTGCAACTTCTGAAGGAAAAAATTCATTTTTATTAGAAAATTTGGATGGTAAAATCTTCAACGCCCCTGTCAACAGGTGTTATCTAAAACACTACATGACATAATTAGTTCTTTGAGGTTTTCCATTGTATATACCGGTTTGTATTTGCTTTCTATTTCATGATTCCGTTAAGGTAATTTTTCAATTTTTATTTTTTAGGTCAATATAAGTAGAGATACACGGTTTTCAAATACATTTAATTTATTTCTTTTAATTTTTTTTATTTTTTAAAAGGACACTCTTTGTGTTTACAGGATTTTGGTTTGCAAACTAAATGAACGAATGGACAAAATAGAAGGTTATGTATTGGAGATTTACATTCACCGAAAACAGGTGACAGAAAAGGTTTTCGGTTATTTTAAATGGTAAGGTAAAGGCACAAACTCCTGAAGATTTTGTTCCTTAAGAAAGCAGAGATCTCCAAAAACATCATAAAGGTCCCATAAATATAATGTTCTTACTTAATTGATTATTAAAATGTACAGTTACTTGCTCTGGGCCCTAATAATTTTAACTTAAAACACAGATAGGTGGTAGTTAAAAAAATAGAAAGTGAAGCATCTCTGGGGAAGGGTTTTCAAAAAAGAGGTTTTAAATTTTTGACCCCTACCCCCCAGCATACAAACATTTGTCTATCACCTTTCTTTCGGTTCTCAGATTTGTCTTCTTAAAAATGCCAAATGTCTTTTCAGATTTATATACGCAGGGAGAAGAGATTATGTTTAAACTTTGAAAGCTGTAAGCATGTTTTGGAAAGAAGGTTGGTCTTCATAGCTTCTTGGTCTCTTACTAAACAAGTTATGCATAGGTGGATCCTGACTTTTCTAGGTTTTTCAACATTTTCGAATGGTTAAGGCTTACTCAAAGGAAAACCCCCAGAAAAATGTTTCCCCTTTTTCTCCCTGCGGACCCAAGGTGGTGTGAAAGTCAAAGGAAGGTTGGCACCGAGTAATAAAAATAAGTTGACAAACCTACATTGCAAAATATTATGCAGATATCACCCCTCATACAATCTGATTGCCCCCGCTTCGTATTCTAAAAAGAAAATTATAAGATAGATGATGAAAGGAAATTCATATCTAATTGTACATCTAGTCTGAAAAGACGATGAAAGTAAATTTAGAAATGATTTCTCTCATCTCAACATTTAAATGCATAAATACATTTCGAAGTGGTGAAAGGAAATTTAGGAAAAAAGGGGCAGATAACTTCACCGGGGTACTGAACATGCCCACTGGCAGTGAAGCAATATATGAGATATCTGTAAGGCTGTTATACATGAATATCACTCGACTCTGGTAATCAACTTTCTCTATATCAGATCCACATCCTAAGTCCAGACGAGACTCCTTGATTAAAAAATGCCATAAATTTCGTTGGATGTAAGCCAAAAAACTGCAAAGATCTGTTGAATTTCCTAGAACTATTTTGATTTGTCCTAATGCAGACCTAAACTCAGTAAAGAGAAAGAGAAAGTTGCGAAAGGGACTGTAGCTGAGTGAGAAATATATTTGAGTATTGAAAAGCCTTATAGCAGTAAAAGACAAAAATATTTTCTTTCCTCTGTTTATCTTTTCCCTAAATCAAGTTTCACAGAAGTGAAATCAGTGACTTCATTTACCCAATATAGGCACGTGGTCTACTGTTCTTCCCGCCTCACAGGGAAATGAGATCCCTAGTTGGAGCCTATGTTGGAGCCGCCTTTTTTATTTTGTTCAAATCTATTTTAAAAAAGTCAAATGTCAGTTCTTAAGTTCTTTTTCGCTTCGTGATATTAACCTACTGAAAATCTCAGTGGTCTCGACATGCGAAATAGTGGGGGATGTGATGTTTCACAAGTTACCACCTTTTATCATTAAATGAAGGTTGTTGCTCTTCGTGCCTCGTAATATCACTCTTTGGGAGTTACAAGTCACAAGATTTACAAACCTCGATATGCGAGGTCACGAAAAGTTTCAAAAGCTTACCTCAGGTGAAAGCTAAGAGTGGGACAACGTAAACCCCAGTCAAATGTTGTTTGGATTTCACGTCTCGGTGTTCACTCTCTCCTAAAACATTACTGCTAAAACTCTGAAAGACGAAGCCATGAAACTTTTACCTAAGTAACTCGGGTTAGAGTCAAGGTTGATTAGTCTTGAACATGATTTAAGTTCCTCAGGATTTCGCGACTCGACATACTTTCCTCCCGGAAACAACACCCTTGAAGTTCTGAGCTACGAAGTCACTGTATAAATTAAAGCGTAATCAATTAAAACACTTAATCCTAGTTACGTCCTTGCTTAATTAAGTATAATCATCACAATCTCAGGTTTTAGGGGGTCGAAAGGTTAGAGTTAAAAGTCTCGATACGACGAACGCCGAAATGATTGATTTAAATCTTGATTAAGGAATTCAAGCCAACCGTAATCAATGTTTAATGCAAATGATAATAACGTGTAGTTTACGAGGTAATTTCAAATGTTCCTTGCGGTAGCTTGTCCCACGAACCGTTGAATTTTATGGCATTAATTGGAAAGAAGGCGAAACAACAAAGTAAGGATATGGTTTTTATTGCCAAAATCTCTATTTAAATATGATTGGACTGTTCTATTTGTAAGGACATCGATGTGTTAAGTGTTCAAAGATATAGATCTTTTGCTTCCTAGTTTATTCATAAAGTTCATTTCTATCCCGCACAGAGAAGTTTTTCTCAGTAAGCTAACTTCTATATGTATATGCATTTTTATTGCAGAAATGCTAAGTTACAATCCCCTTTCATCGCCCCGCGAAAATCATCCAAGGCAAGCGCTGAGGTTTTAGGACAAGGTTCTGATAATGTTTTAGATACTTCACTTCGGAGCATTGATTCTGTGTGAACCTGGTCATACGTCTCAGAGGTTTTGCAATCAGATGTGGTGAACTGTTCAGACAATTCTAGTGACAACGAGAAAGACGACATGACTACCAAATACAAGATCATTGTCTAGGCAGAGATGCACAAAGTAGAAGCTAGGCCACGCCTTCTGCCTTACTATGACATGATCTGATCAGTGCTAGATCATGTAGACATCCCTACCAGAACCATCATCAACGAGTAGAAGGTCATTGTTGCAACCTTTAGACTAGAAAACTTACATGCGATGTACAAATTACCACCCACGTCAGACTTCATGTACAATGCAGAGTTTCTAGATGGTTTTAAACAGAAGGAATGCGAGAAATATGCAAAAAGTTTATCTGATTTGATTAAGGATTGGGTCTCACACCCAGCAAAGTTCAGGGTAGACAACAATGGAATTTATTCCATATCTTCTTTGGAACCACAGTTCAAATACGTAGCGATGATGACCTATAGATTGTACAGGAGAGAAGACACCATGCATCTTTTCCTCCAATGAGTGCCCTTGATATTCTCAGTAGAAGAAGGCTCTTCTTTCGACTGGGCCAAAATATTATTAGATAGCCTGACCAGTCGGATTACAGAATATCAGATGAAGAAAGAGAGCGGGAAATCTGCTTCATTTTTTATGTCCGCATATCTCATGGACGCAGTATGTTCCATGACACCTTTTCCCTTGATGAATTGGAGTTGGGCTCCATCGGATGCTGATCTAGTCCATGTATACCATTCTAAGATTTGGGAGGACAAGGCATCAGATTTCATATACGAAATCTTCAACTAGGTAATGGTATCGATGCATGTTGCCATCTTTGGTAATCCGCCACCCAGGATATTGGATAGCATCATGACAAATCTAAGCAGAATGGCCGATTGGTATGTGGAGAAAGAATTTTCATACATCAGGGTTTTTGGCGCTTCCATCCCTTCGCATGCTTTACCCTTACTTATACCCAACAGGATGGCTTGTCACAAGATCGCCAGGAAAATCGTAATCGGCGGTATAAGTAAACAACTGAAAGGGTTTTCAAAAACGGTATGGCCACCTTTTCCTATTCATTTAAACACCTATTCATTATTAGACTTCGAGCATGCAAAGGTCGAGGCAGCATCCCTAGAAGATATAAATTTGGTTCATATTGAATTCAAGAAACATGATCCACACAGGTTCATGAGTAATCATTTGGCCAGCTGTGGCCTTAAACGATTTGAACACGAGAATTCGCCCCATGATGATATCTTCCGAGGCGTGAAATATTATGATGAAGTTTTGGCTCGAATACAAGTCCTGTCACCCGAAGAGAGGGCCGATGTTGTCAGATTCCAAGAGCATAGGCAGAGTTTCCTTCCTCGAGTATTACAGGGTGAATATACGACAATAGCAGAGGAGCAACAAATAGAAGCCATAGGCTCTAAAGGTTCAGCGCCCAGCCAAGAAGGACAACAGGATAAAAAAGAGCAAGCTGGGGGCCCAAAATAGGAAGCTAAGGCTTCTGGTCCTCCAAGTGAGTCAACTTTCAGTCATTACTCCCAGGAAATCTTCTAAACAGGTCGACAATCCCATCACCTCCATTACCCCCCTACAGTCTGAAAAGGAAATCCCAGACACAGGTTGTATTTTGGGTGAAAAATTGACACCTATATCAGTTGAAGAGATACCTCCTAATGAATTCTTCTTTGATAAGAAGAGGAAAGTGGTTGTGAGACAAGAAATCTACCAAGAGGCAGGTACTGTCTCTAAGAAATTTAAAGTTTTAACTGATGGGAAAAATATGAAGAAACAAGCAGACATAGTGCAAATAGACAAATGGCTAATTAAACCAAGTATACTGTTATGTTCTATCAATGCCAAATATCAATAGGTGGAAGGAAAGATGTCGCTATTGATGAAAGACTGCTATATGTTTTAGGTAAATAATCAAGTGGAGCCATCTAAGTTGATATCATAGCTGGTGGAGAAGTGTGTTATTTGCAAGGAGCATGCGAAGAGGTAGGTTTCGGGTACCAGATGAAAACAAAGATAAATAAATGAAACGTTTCGAATCCTTTTGATTGTAACCGAAAACCTGTGGAACTATTGAGATTCCAGTGTATAAAAATTTGTATAAATATACATTTTGAAGAAATAAAAAAGGCTGGACCTTTTTTATTATTTGTAATAGAGACTGTCTCTTTCTGAGATTAATACAAAGCAATCCGAAGATTCCTAGTTCCGTCACTACTGTGTTATGAGTTTGTTCTCTCTGTTATTTCATATTCATTCTTATTTCATTTATATATATCTTATGAATGTTGCATTGCAATTTAGTAAAACTTCTACTGCAGTGATTAATATTTAGATATCTATTGTTTACAGTTTTTACTCTGTGTCGGCTTACTAGTAGGTACAAGAACTGTGAATCTTTAGGTTGTCATATTTTATGCTTCATTGGATCATTTCTTATCTTATTTTCTTCTTCTGCTTACATAGTGAGATTCTCCCTTGATAGGAGCCTTAATCTATAGACAACTTAATGTTTTTCTCCATAATTCATACACCATTTATTTCAATATAATGCAGTTATGGAAAAAGGCCTTTTGTTTGCAATTTGCTTTTAATATCGATTTCTAAAGTTCTCTTTTATAAAATCAAATTGATACAACATAAAAACTTTCAGAGTTCCTTTATTTTTTTTGTTCCTCTATGACTGTCCCTGTTGTAAGACAACCTAATATTGAACCCATCTTGACAGATCAAACCCACATCGCTTTAAATCTGTTTGACACCATACTTAAAACAACCAACACCCGGGTAGAACTTGAACATTCATGGGCTGCAATTGAAAGGGATATAAGCATCCAGGAACAATTGGAAGCTAGACAGCGACAACCTAGAAATCAACCCTAGCTTCCTTTCCCGAAAGTATACCCTCCTCCCTTTTTACATATTACTAACTTCCGGATGCCTAGACACTATAATTTTTAAAGCCTTAAGTACAGACTCTGGAACAACATTCTCCATGATGCCAGGGATTCTAGAGATATCAATAGGTATAGTTTGAGAAATGTTTTCCATATTTCCTCCAACGTAAACAACGTGCATAGCCAAAGGATTGATAGGAAAAGACTTATCTCAAGTCATAGTCATATTTAATTCACTTGCTTCAATTCTTCTTAACTCTGGGAGGAAGTAAGATATGTGATGAAGATCATCCCAGGGTCTATCTGAACTAGTCATTGCCTCAATAATCACCTCCTTTGAGGGAAATACTAAGTCTAGAGAATTAGTATCGGTGAGGGAACCTTGAACCCATATAGTATCGAGAACTATATCTAACTCTTGTGCGGAAGTTGGATCGTTGTCGACAGAAGCTTGCTGGATTGTAGAGTACGCTAATTTTGTTGTAGACAAAGGCATAGCCATGCCATGGTGCCCTATCCCTTCCATTGTGGCTGATGGGGAAGAAAGAGTCCATGGATCGTTAAAGTAAGTCATGTGAAACGACAAGATTTGAAATATTTCGGCCCTAGGATGGTCAGGGACAACCGACATGTAATGGAAATTATATATAAGAGGTAGGTAATCAAAAGCACCCATCAAAGGTGGGAAAAAACCAACCCCTATGTTGACGATGTTGGGCTAAGGGTTATCAATAATCAGGACCGTGGATACCCACGATGAAGGGTCAGGATGGGAGAAGGATGACTGATCAATGGTCATGATCTGACCCTTGTGTGGAAACAACAAGAGCTGAAAAACTGTCGTGACCACTGCTTGCATAGCATAGGTCCAACTCCTTCCTAACAAGTGATTGTAGTCGATAGACGCATCTACCACTTCAACTTCGACGCACGTGGTCTTCCCTCTTAACTGCATGGGAAAAGAGGGGATGATTCCATGTGGTTGGAATGAAATACTGTCGAAAGAGGTAAGAAGAGTAGGTGACGGAGAAAAAAAGGGTTGGCCAATGGCCTTCCAACACGCCAAAGACATCACGCATGTCGAGGTGCCCTCATCAACCACCGTGCGAAAAATGTTCCGAGTAAAATTTTTCGTGGTGTAAGCCACTACTGTTTGAAATTCCACATGGTAAGGAAGATGAGGTTTTAAGTTGGCCATATAAAGCATGATCGTTCCCGTATTACAAGTCTCAGTAGATCATAAGGTAGCTAACAAATAATTTCTCTGGGAAGGGCAGCTCAGGAGGACTTCCAAAGCTAACATTTCATAAGGGGTTTGTGACAAATCCTCCACCACAAAGTAGTTTTGGGCGGCCCTTGTGTTTGGGTTGTGAGAAGTTGTGTCATTATTTCACCCAACGTCTTCTCAATCTGTAGAGGAAGAGATGGGTTTTCGGCTTCTTTACCCTTCTCAGGGGTGTTTGGAATTCTGTAGTCGTGTGTCCTAGTCATTATGTCAATGCTAAGTTTCATCATGTACACATTCATGGATGAAGGATTACTCGAAGATGGAGGGGGTCCCTGACCAACCCCTTTCGCACTTGAAGAGGCTTGAGATAAATTTTTCCCATGTGGAAATGGATTCCTTAACATGGCAGGCGGTTTTTGTGCCAATAGCTTCTGGGCCTTCGCAAGCCGAGGGCACTGGTGAGTCAGATGGTCTTCCTTGAAAATATTACATGGATAATTGAACTTCTTCTTTTCAGTGTTTCTCTCGCCAACATTATTGGTAGGTTTCTTATCCCCCTTACCCTTCTTTCGCTGTTTCTTCTTTCCATTAGGCTACTAGGTGGCCTTTGGGTTTGTCGATTACACACTGTGTACATCTAATGTTTGAGTAGGGGGAGCATCCAAACCAATGGTCTGGTTGGGTGTAGTCTGTTGTATTAACAATTATTGCAATTGATTCGACAGTTGATCAACGGGCTTCATTTTTGTTGAACCTACAATACCATCGACATGTGGTCTAGATATCTTTCTAGTCTTGTCAAGTATCGACCATGGTGAATCTGGTAAAACTTTCTAAATTAAACCAGACTGAGATTAAATCAGTTCTAGATATTGGGCTCTCATTATCACTTCTTCCTCTAAGAATACCCCCGAGGTTGCGATGTCTTTAGATAGTTGGGGTACCAAAGACTTAAGGAACCACTCAAGAAGGAATGTTGTTGGGACTGACACTTTTATCAAACTCTTTTGGTGTCTCCATTCTCAGGTGTGATCTGAGATATGGTCTTCTTTTTTCTGCTCAAAGTTGGCCAACAATTCGGTGTCGGCATCGTATCTCACAGGTAATTGGAAATGGTTTAAGAAATCCATTGCCAATTCGATGAAGGAAGAGTATATTGAGCGTTCAATATCAATGTACCATTTCTCCTCACTCCCGATGAGAGTGAGTTGAAACAAATGCAACTGGACAGAGTCGTATCTCAAAGAATTGGATGAGCACCATAAATGGAAGGTAGTCACATGATCACCTAGATCTTCGTTAGGCTTGGCCTTGAACTTTGGGATGTCTGAAGGCAACCTGGTCAACATAGGAGGCCAACACGGATTGTGACAGATGGGGTTATTTAATAACCTTGTCAAGTCTGACAAGTGCAGAGTTGCCAGAAATGGTAATTTGGGTTGTTGATTGTAACCAGGGAAAAGAGAACCTGGAGTTTGGCTGGCACCAGGTTGCTAGGAAAAGTTAGGTTGTTGGCTAGGGTTCTAGTAATAACCATGGATGTGACCAGCATACGAATTCTGTGCTTGTTGAGACGTCATCGATTGACTCCTGTAATAGGACGTAAAGGGCTGGGCTTGCATCGCATTCCAAGGATTTTGGGAAGGGTTTCCCCCTGTCGATCCGACGGGCATAGTTGATGATCCTGATCCTTGCCCACGGTTCCATTTTATATGGAAGGGTTTTCCCCCGATCGAAATTCTTGATAAGGGAACTGATCCCTGCCATAGATTCCAAGGTCCTTGTGAGGAAAGAATTCCTAAGTTTGCCCCCTGTGCAAGAATAGTACCCTGCATAGAATTGTGTTGTCCATAACCAGGGTTTCCCTCGACCGAGATGACATTTGATGAGAAATCATTGTTACTTAATGTATTGAACAAAGAAAATGGTGTCGAACCTACCGACATGCTATAAGAAGGTAGTCCTTGACTCCCTGCTCCAAGCGAACTGTAATTTACGTTCGACCCGTCGTAATGTTGGTGAGCATCATTGAGCAAGGGGGACGAAGGAGTTATATGACCCCCTCTGTAAGGGAAAGAGTTATAGGGAGCTGAAGCTCCACCCAGAGATCCTTTTAGAGGAGCATTGGAGCTCCCTACCCCGAGACCTAATATCTGTAGAGAGGAGTAGGAAATTACAGTTCTTGTACCGAAGTTAGGCATCCCGTATGAGAATGGAGGGTCTGTCGTACTCTAGGTGAAAGGAGCAGTGATCACCGCCATAGATAGAATAAGACCATTTATCGAGCTAGAGGCAGTTGAGACCATAGTGGCCCGAACCGATGATAGTTCGTTAGGAGGAAAAACACCCCCTTTATTGACAGTCGTAGAGGAAATATGAGTATCCCTGAAGAAGTAGCAACATTTGTTTCCATTGCTTCTTGTGACACTACTTGACACTTGTAAGGTTGAACCTGTACAATGATGGGCATCGATAGATTAGTGATTGGAGGATTATACAGACCAAGAGCTTGCACTATGAGGTTATAAATGATTGGTTCATTTGGAATCTAATGTTCTCCTCTCGGAGATGACTTGAACACAGTTTCTTGTAACCCGATTGCCTCAAAAGACACTTGTTGGTCTAGTTTTCACCTTAGTGGTGGTGGGGGTGGATCGAGATCAACTGGCAGCAGGACCAAAAGCCTTCGCGACCGGTAGAGCTCCTGATCCTCCATTATGTGAGAATATCAATGATGCACTAGGTATTTCTATGATCATTTAAAAACCAACATGCACTAGTAAAAGTTCATATGAGATAAGACAAGCAGATCACTAGCTAGTTGGAAGAATAGTTACAACAACCAACACTAGAGAAACTTTCCAGTGCAAGTGAAACTCGAATACAAAAGAACCCTCTGGGTATACTCTGCAAAGCATGGCCTGATGTCAGCCCTAGGTACCATGGTATACCCCTGTAGTCACCTATGTAAGTCACTAATATAAAGGAAACTAGGTTTCTAGTGCGCGAACAGTCACCAAGTGAGTACATTCAACAGTTGGGTGGACCGTAATGAGCAGGGTATCAAGCCCGAAACCTATCAAGGGTATTGAAAGTAAGTGTTCTGGAAGATGACTGAGGACCTTGAATGAATTCAAGACCCATGAAGCTCCGTGGAAAATGCGATCAATGGAACCCCAAGATAAGCCCTCTATATGCATTCCCCACTATGCTTGGTCCGGCTTTGGAGGGGTTATCTCTGCTACCTTTCCACACGTGAACTTGTCTTTAGCCCTTGTGTTATAGGGGGGTCCCAGAGAAATTTCATGGTTACTAGACTTTCAAGCAAACCCTAGCTCAGAATCTTATGTTTGTTTTTGTAGCCTTGAAGAGTTTCGTCTCCAATCCTAAATCAAGGCTCTAACCTAGACTAAATTGATGAACCCTTCAAACAGAAAGTCTAATAACTTTTAATTATCCATTAATTCTAGTGGTTGTCTTAAGTCAAAAGGAACAAAAGTGAAACCAATGATGTTCTTTAAGAGATGAAACAAAAGAGCATAAGATTATACTGGAAACAAAAGTACTTCTTTCCTCACAAATAAAGATTTTCCAATTGAAACTCTTTCACCAAAATTTTCATAACTAATTTTCTTAGATCTTTGAAAAAAAAAGAAGAAAAAACTCAAAACAAGATTTCGCTCGACTACGAGGTACGTAATGTCCTAATATTTCAAGTAAATAGATTAAGAAAACTTTATTTTTCCTTGGTGCATGAAGCAACTTAACCTAAACTACTTTACAAAACAAAGAAATGAAACATTTTTTTTATTGTTTTATGCTTTAAAACAAGAAATTTGAAAAAAAATTATTTTCTTTTCTTCCAAAGAAAAAAGGGGGAAAATGACGATAAGACAGGACCAGGAAATGACTTATGGCCCAATCATAGATCGCATGGAGTCATTGACAATACCAAGCAGGAAAATCAAAGTAGACTCACCAACTTGTCTAAAACCCCTATTCAAAGAAAACACAGGAAATATTTTATCAAAAGAAAGCTAAACTGAAGTCAGACCTAGGCTACAAACTGTTATAATAGAGACCAGTACTAGATCAAGAAAACCCGAGGATTGTGACTCCTGACAGGGAAGAGGATGAATGCCTCTTCTTTTTACAAAATGTTTCTCAATAGGCACGCTATTGACATTTCAACATCCAACGTATGTATGCAGGCTGTCCAAGGGCAGGGTGTGTATGCACGCGTGCAGGCCCACTACAGGCCGCGTACACCTCTGTAACTCCTCAAACAAATGAAAAAAAAACTACACCATAGGCAAGGAGTACTGGTATGGAAGACCAACATCCTTTAAAGAAACAAAAGCTTATAGAAACTCAGAAATCAGTGAATAAACTGATTCAAATCACCCAAAAAGAAATATCCCCAAAGACCCTAGAGGCATCCCCAGTACGGTCACCAATTTTTATATAGTAGGAAAAACCCTCTACAGACTACACAATTAGTGGGTTAGACATCATAAACAAGAAATGTAAGCAAATCATATAAGTTTAAGACGTCATTTGCCAGGACGAAAAAAGTACTTCTTTATATTAATATCACAAAATTGACTTACAACATGAGACTGACACTGCTCTTCGAACTTAGTCCTGGGATCCTCTTCACCATGCACCAACTGCTTCCATGTATTCTTCTCCTCTTTAGTTCTCTCTTAGGGAAATGGTAAGGGCTTTGCAATTGGGGGAAAGGGGGATTGATAAAATGGCAGAGTTTCTTTGCTCTTGTGCTTCCCCTTTGCAATGGGACCCGAAACCCTTCTTTTATAGGCCAAAAGGGATAGTAACGGTTGGGGTGAATGGCTATGGGAAGTCAAACAGTTAAGTAACGGACCAGAAACTAGTATCCAATTAATTTTCCCGCATTTTGCGATATTATGTGAGTGTAAGTGTAAGTAACTCTCATCGTTTCTGCTTAAATTTCTGATTGATCTTGACAACATATCCATAGGTTGTGCCCAATGAGGCAATGTCCAAGAACTTCATTTATTTTCGAATGTATCTATGAAAAAACCCGTGGTATTTGAGCACCAGATGATGCTCGAAATATTTGATACCCAATTTGGTGCATAGGGTATGGATAATATTGGTGAATTCTGGTACTGTCTTGTCCCTTTCTTGATGTAGGGTGGCCCATCTTGTGTACTGGTCCTTGTAGCTTCCAATAGGGTAAGTAATATTCTTTAATGGCATCCCAAAAGGAATCCCATATAGGGGCCACCACAAAAATTGCAGATTCCTCCACTGCCCTTTTCTCAGAGTAAGTATACCACCAGTCTTTAACATGCAGAATGACCTTGAGGAGTGAAAAAGTGATCTTTTCTCGATCGAAAAAATTGTGGATTGAAAAATATCCTTTGAGCATATTCAACCATTTATCTAAATCATGTGCATCTATTAGTCCTTAAAATAATGGAATATAAAAAATTACCTGTACGTTGAAGAGGGTTGCATGGCTGCTTGATGAAGATGCTTCTCCTGTGGGCAATCGTCGAAGAATCTACATGAAGTTGTCCATGATTTCATTCCTTTGTCGTGCGAGGGATTCCTTGAGAAAATTTTTAATAGGATATCCTACTCCATCATATTTCTTTTTGTATCTCATGGGTTGTTTTTGGGCTCAGTGCAGCCGATCTGGTAATGGCTCGATTGGTTCGAGTCCCAACTTCTTGTACCAAACCTTGTTGGGGACATGCATGAATAAAAAATAATGAAGAGTAGACTTCTCTGATACCACTGATCTGGATTTAGGAGTGGAACAATCTGATTAATAGACTGAATACAATAAACACAGATATAGGAAGAATAACACAAATATCTAGTGAACAATATCTTCTATTAAATAATGAAATAGGTTGAAACTGTAAAACTATAGAACTAAAACTTGCTCGAATGGTGGTAGTTATCTCTGAGAAGAGATGTGGTTTCTACACACGTCTGTTTGAGAATAATGGATTACAATGAGGCTCTAGAAACCCTTTTCATATTACTCATGAATTCCAAAACCCTATACATCCAAAAACCTAACCCTAGAAGGTGAAATGCCAAAAGTCATGTGGTCCCTATGGGTAAGTTGGTGTAATTTGGTACCTCAACTTCCTAGGGTCGTAACTTTTGCATACGACCTTTGTTTTAGGTGCGTGATAGCCCATTGGAAAGGTATTTCATATAAATACGCATTTCATCGTCATATTGACTCATTCTAGAATATGTCTGTGGAGAGTCAAGAAAACAACGTTTAGGGCCCCAAAACAACCTTGGAAGTACAAAAAGATGTGTTGACATAAAAACATACAAAATAAGCCAGTTGGATTAGGCGAGAGGCCACTCTTATCCACCTGGAGAATGTGTGAGGCTTCATACAATCCTAGAAGTGTAGAACTCACAATTATAAAGAAGTATATAAAGACGTTTTGAATAAAAAATGGGCACGAGGAGCCAGTTGGAATAGGTGGGTGGCCACCAATATCCACCTGGATAAAAAATCATGAAGATGGGTGTCCATTTTGCTTGTTTTATGAGAAAAAAATCTATATTTTCACAAGTTCTTCAAATTCTGGTATATAAAGTGTTTTTTTATTTAGAAATTCACTTTACAGTAAAACAAAACTAGTGAAGAATTTTGTTATCTTTTTATTGACTATTTTTCAAATTATTTTTATTGAGATTTGATATGTCAATTTGGCAATTGTTTCATAGTATGTTCCTTAAAAATGAAAGGAATGATAATGATTTATCCCCCCCCCCCCACCCCCCAACAATGTATCTATTATTAAACTTTTGTTTTTGACAAAAATATATACTGCAACAATCTACATAGACTCTATTTTCTTATGACTATAGTTTTGAATCTAACGGATGAATATTATAATTTCTAGAATTTTTTGAAATTGACCAAGATGAAAAAGTTGTATATTTTAAACACATGTTTTTCCCCAACTTGTATCTATCTTAATTTTTACTTAAAAGTAAAATATAAAAATACCCTTTTGAAGAGAACAATTTAAGGATTCTGATTATAAAATTTTCTAAATTTTCCATCGTGTGTTTTTAGAGATATGGATATTCCATTTCACTAAATCATAATGTGACCTGAAAATATTATGTAGTGATTTTTATATAAAATTAAATAAAATTAGATAAAAACAATGAAAATGAAAAAAAATTATATCCATTGAAAGTAGATTCAATTTTGCAAATGTTGGTATCAATTACGAAACTAGATTCTTAATATTTGCAGGAGTCCACAACCTCCAAAGTTCAAGTAAGATAGAAGGAACTCTCGGGTTCTTGCAAATAGTCCCATTTGCATGTTTTTAGCCAAAATAATATTTCGTTCTAAACAAATTTGTTCAGCCGAAATATATTTTTCTAACGGAATCTGTGGAAAATAAACGGATTTCTCACTTTTTCGGCTGAACAATAGCTTTTTTGGCCGAAAGGTTGGTGAGAGAATTCTGCCGGCTGGGAAAAAATGAAGGGATGCATTGTTTCATTTCATTTGGCACCATATCTTATAAATACGCTTTTGGCCAAACCAATTTTACACAATTCACTCGCTCATTTCATATTTTTGCATATGTATCACCTAAGAAAAAGTTTGAATCACATTTTTCATTGTTTTCAACAAGGTGGTTGATGTTTTGAATGAAAAACAAAAATTCTCTTTTTGAAGTTCAAGCTTTTATTGGAATAACAATTTATATGTTGAAGGATTTGTTGAACATTTTTTCAAGGTGAAAACTTACTTGAACATTATTTTCAAGGTGAAGGCTTTGTCGAACATTTTTTCAAGGTGAAGGCTTTGTTGAAAGTTTTTTCAAGGTGAAGACTTACTTGAACATTATTTTCAAGGTGAAGGCTTTCATAAGAAATTTCTTATTATATCAAAGGGATTTTTTTTTAGAGTAATCTTTTTTAAACATTTCTTATAAAATTCTTGATATTATTTTTGAATAATTTTTGAGAAAATGAAGTTTTTCAGAAACTATTCTAAAATGTTGATTTTTTTAAATTTTTTTACAGATAACTATACTCATGGAAAACAAATTTTTGCGCAAGAGAACACTTGATCACACTCGAGATGAAACTATCCATAACGAACAAAGGAAAGAGAATTATTGGAGAAAGAAATGAGAACGTGAAAATATTGAAGAAAGACACGATGATGATGCAAATAGAGATTTTCAA
The DNA here is from genome assembly GCA_009831015.1 of Picea engelmannii. Lineage (NCBI taxonomy): Eukaryota > Viridiplantae > Streptophyta > Pinopsida > Pinales > Pinaceae > Picea > Picea engelmannii. The sequence goes on from ML776550.1 coordinate 1,269,317, forward strand.
CAAGAAGTCCAACTAGGTATGCATGTACATATTGTCTATATTAAAAGTATATAATTCATTTATTTAAATTATTGTTTAAAATGTAATTGATTTTAATTCGATTTGATGTTTTTCAAAAAACATAAATAGATTTTCCTCATAATGTCGATGAAGTCGTTAAAACTGAAATTGAAGTAGAATTTGAATCACCTATAGGTATGTACATAAATCTAGATAATATAAGATGAACACTTGTATATAGTTTAGTGAATTTATGTTTGGGTTTTGTTTTTTAATATAAACTTTAAATTGAAATATACAGGAGAATCTATCAACATTGATGATGAAATATTAGATAATGTTTATACTAACAAATTTGGGAAGAAAGAAGTTAAGCATTATATAAGATATCGTGTTAATAATATGTATAATACTTTTTTCAAACATGAATCAGTAATAGTACAAGCTCAACTTTTAGTCTGTCTAATAAAGTCAAGAAAGTTAAGAGAATCTACATCATTATTGGGTATTCAAAATTTGAGAAAAGATACAAAGGTGAAACAAAATGTATTTGACAATATAACTAGTGTATTAAAATATTTTGGAAAATATCGAAAAAAATATGTCAGTGTTGCACGTAGAGTGATACAAACAATAGTTGTTTCATATAACAATATAAAAGATTGTTTGACACAACACATGGCAAAAGCGATGGGAATCTCCAGAAAAACATTGTACAAACATAGAGAATTTCGACTGAAAATAGATGCAAATGATGAACTTGCTTGTTGGACAGTTATTTCTAGACAACCCTACAAAGATAAACTTGTAGAAAATGTTACAGAATCGACCCATAACTTTTGGTTGAAAGAATCTTGTGTTTCACCACATACAAGGGATGTGTTGCGATGAAGAATAACATGGAAACAATATGAAGAACATCCAAAACATATATTTCCAATGACAAAAATAGAATCGTTCAATAAGTTCAAAGAAGAGGACAAACAAGTTAAAATTTTCATCAATACATTTGTGTAACAAAAACCATGGTTTCTTAGACCCATCATTGTTCGTGACACTTGTTGTCATTATCCTGTGGAATTTGAATTATATTACGACACTTTTCTTGATTTTGGTAAAACTTTATGGCCAGGTTCACCTCCTCCTTCAACATTCCATGCTTTTATATCTGAAATTCTATGTGAAAGAGAAGGTGATGAATTATTTTACCGAAAAAATGTGTTGGTAGAAAGAAATGTGATCATTATGGAAATCTAATTTTATTTCACTCAAAGTATCCTATTGATATGAATGATCAATCATTTTCTAATACAACAATCAATTGGAAGAGAAATGAATATATCAATAGCACGACTCCACATTCTTCAAATGTTATTTCCAAAAGGATTGATTTGAAAGTAGATAAAATCTGTGTGATAGATTTTTTGAAGAAGTTTGCGGAAGAAATTTATAGATACACCAAGCATTCACATAGAGATCGATGGAAAGAATTACAATTCAAACAATCCTGTGAAGTGTTTCCACCAGGGACAATTTTGTTTGTAGTTGATTTTGCAGAGAATTACATATTCACTGCACAAAAAGAAATACAAAGTTAATATTATCATTCCAACCAAGTCACTATATTTTTCCACGTTCTATATAGACATGCTCAATGGAGTCTTGATAACATAGAAAGCACCAATGGAAATCAACATGTTATTAAAGAATATCACTTTTATATAAGTGATGATCGAGCACACGATACACATTATGTACAACATTGTTTGGATAAATTTTATGATTCATTGAAAGAACGTAGGATCAAATTCAAACGACATTGGATATGGTTAGATGGATGTGCAGATCAGTTCAAATCTTCATGATCATTCTATTGGTTGTCTCAACTTCACAATAAATAAAACATTACACATTGTTGGAATTTCTTTGAGACTGGTCATGGAAAAGGAGAGCATGACAATGCAGGGGCATGTGTAAAACAAGCACTTCAAAGGTATCATATGAACCCTCATGCCAATCGATTTCAATCTATTGATCAAGTTGTTGAATGGTGAAAACTGGTGCTAAGATGGGAAAATAATCCATCAATGGATGTGCGCAGGTGTGTGTATATATACATGTTACACATGTACACAAAATATTTGTATTCATGTGTTGAAATTTATATGATCTTCAATCATGTTCTTGATATATTTCAAGTTAACAAGTTCTTGTCTTGTGCAGTTTTTTTTGGTATGTTGGAAATAAAGATGTAAATAGATCAATCCCATATGAGGCCAGTACAATAAATGGTACACAAAAAGTGCATTTAGTTAAAACAAAATGCTATCAAAATGTGTTTTCATTTGATAGAATAAGTGAATCTTGTTTTTGTTCAGTTTGCATAGATGACACATAAATCATAGAGACTTGCAAAAACAAAAATGCGGAATATGTTAAATCTTGGAGACATATCAAATTTAATATAAAAGGGAAATTTCCACTTGTAAGATTTGAGGAGATGGAATTAAATGAAACTATAGTGTCAGTTGATGGTGATAGAGTTTCTAATCTTGTAAGAGAAGGCAATTTATGTTTCAATTATTTGAAAATATATTTGCTAAATATTTAAATTTGTAGATGTACTTGTAAGTTGGATATATAAAATTTATATATGGTAGATGAGTTTAATGGTGTGTGCATGTGTTCTAATCTAACACGAACTTCACCCTAGGAGATTCCATTGAAATAGACTTCCAGGGCTTATTTAAATATGTTGATAGAATATTATCTTAAACCAACATTACCAATTGATAGAATATTATCTTAAACCAACATTACAAAAATATTTGTGTTTGGATATGTAACTAAATTGGGTGATATATAAATAAATTGGGTGATTTTAAGCCATTCTTCCAGGAAAATAATTATCTCCTCTTTCTGCGGTGGAATAGATGTTCTCATATAATCAAATTTCCTTTCAAATAAAATGACCCACAAGTCTCCATATTAATCCATTCTTCCAAGAAAATACCTATATCTATGAAAGTTCACAAATATCGATATTAAAAGCCATTCTTCCAAGAAAATACTTATCTCTTCTTTCTGCGGTGGAATAGTTCTCATATAATCTTTTAGATGAAGAAAACACAAATCTGCACATATATTAATTCATTCTTCAAAAACCATAAATGTTTCATCTTTCTACATGGGATGTATTCATATTACATATAATCAAATTCTCTCTGAAATATGCCTTCATCATGATCTAAACATAAATGAGATCATGCACGTACATAGCTTATTTGTGAATCTACAAATATTGGTTTGTGGTTAGTAAACAATTAGTTAACAGTTTGACAATACCCCAAGAAGGAATTCACTTTGTTGTATGTAGAAAACACAAATCTCCATATTACGCCATTCTTGGACAAGAAGGCAAGTAATTCAATTGAAGAAAATTTAGAATCTTCCCCTTTTCTGATGTGGGATAGAGTCTGTTCTCAAATAATCAAATGCTCAAGTTCAAAATTGTCTGCATCATGATCTAAAGTTTAATCATGAATAAGATCATGTAATCATATTTTTAAATCTAGAATAGTTCTAGTTCACGATCATGATCTAATCTTAAATAAGATCGATATCTAGCATATTGTTAAATCCAAGTGAATTTAGACTCTTCCCTCTTTCTGATGTGGGATCTATATTATGTTCTCATATAATCAAATGTTAGATTTCAAAATTAGGTCCGCATCATGATCTAAACATAAATAAGATTGAATGTACCAATTTAGACGATGATAAACTTATATAGGATTTCTATATATTTCAAAATGATTGATCGAAGCGTTGAATTATATAGACACTAGTTGTGTAACCCTTCTATGAATAGAAAAGGTTTAATTAAAAATTTGATCAAACTAAAATTTGAAAAAAGTTAAAAAAAAAAGCATATTCAACACAAATAAGCTTGAACAGTTATATATAAAAGGCACAACATAAAAACAAACTAAAACTCAGTAATGTGCAATGCACATACATTTAAGCATCATCATGAATAAACACATCCTTATCATGTATGGATGCATCCTCCTCAATCCCAATCTCCCACTTTCTCTTCTCCACATTCTCTTCAAGAGTAGTCTCAAAGAATCTCTTCTCCACATTGCCCTATAACACATTTAAAATTTGTACATTTGAAAATTAAAATTAAATGCTTTTAACACATTAAATTGTAGTTTTAAAATTTTAAACATGTAATACATGTGATGTGCCAACCTGAATATCATCAACCACACAAGAGGATGGAATTCCCATGGTTGGTTGAGTCACGTTCTTCCCCACCATACCCAAAGATTCAATAAATTATATATTGTAAGACATTTTTCTTTTAAATTAATAATTTAAATGACATTTCAATTTTCATATATAACTAAATTTGTTTTCAACATGCAATGATACATGTGAACTACCAACCTATTCAAACTCTCCCAATGAGAATTGGGACAAGCTTTCCCAAGTAGTGGGAGACATAATAGGAATCTGTGAACAACAAAACAAATAATTTTAGAGTTGAATGAATTCACATTAATACAAAAACATAAATTTCATGTATGTTGATTATTCAACAAGTTGTGAAGATTGGACAACTAAAGTTCTCATATGTGGATATTTTTAAACACATACCTGATTCAACCCATCCAAATTTAAACTTGATGAATCAATTCCCCTATTTACTGGAGATTCATTTAACATATGACCAAACTTCAATTAATGACGATAACAACTCAACTATTTATAAAGATACAATGATATCTATCTAGATCTAGAACTACAAGAAAACTATCCTCAAATGCATGAAAAATTTACTAATTGTAACACATACCAATCCGATGTTTGGTTCATCATTTTGAATTAACTCCTTCCAACCATTACAATTTTTTTTTTCATACTCCCATATATCTTCTATGGACATGGAATCTATCTCCTCATCTATTTTGTAAAAACAATTGGCTCAAGAATTGGCTTCAACTCTCTGACGGTTCAAACCAACATCAACGCCATAAGAAATTGATCCTAAATTTTCTCTGATTGCATTCCTGTCCTCCTTTCCAACATCCAATGTAGCTCACATCTATGAATGTGAGGAAAATGCCCCTGTTGGATGAGATACCAAAGGTTGTGGAGGCCTCTACAATGCTGCATTTCGATACATTTCCCCTTTCTGACCATATGTTCATCCTTTACCAACCCCATAATAACTGGACGGTAGGTTGGTATAATCAGGGTGCATGCCCATGAAAAAATCAACATAAAAGAGTCTATCAAAGTAATGTGGAACCTCATCATTCCACGACAACTTCCCATATGCTGCCAAAAATCTATTATAAAGATGTCTTTCTATGTTGGGGTGCTTAAAATATTTCACCTTCAACATCTTTCGCTTTGGCCCTTGTTTGAAATTGAAAATATAAATTGCATATTCTTTTGAAACTCTACCTTTTACTACTTTCCATTTATCAGGGCCCATCACCTACGAATTTCATCTCCTCATCAAATCGCTAAAACTATCAGTCATTGGCCCCATCTTTTGATATGCATCCATAAAGTTCTACAATGAATGAAAAACAATCTCCAAGTTTTTCTTACTCTCTCGAGGGATATCTAAGAACCTCAAATCATTTTACAGCCTTCTTTTAATACTCGAGAATCATTCGAGGGTCATTTATTTAGCATACCCTTCCCAAGGAATCTCATCACCAACATTTAAGGGATAGGTGGACGTAGGTGTGTAATCTTATGTTTCTTGATACCACCCCCTGAATCCAACTTCACCCTCTTCACCAACATTGGAATATTCATGATAATGACTCTCTCTTTCATTATCTTCTCTCGCATTAAACTCATCCTCTACATAAAGACACATTTGAAACTAATTACAACATTTAAAAAAAAACAAAACATAAATACAAAAAAATACAAAATCAAAAAAGTTACCAAACATATTTTCTTTTCGTGATGTATTCCCTACATTCTAGAGTGTTGGAGTATTAATGTGCAACCTATCTAAGGAATTTACATCAATAACACTATTTTGAGCAGTTTGTCTGGATGATATATTCATTGATTCATTTGATAATCTCCTCATCTGACTAGATTTCCTTTGGTCACTAGCTGCCCCTCCCAAGCTTCCATGCCTTCTTGAGATATGGGTCTCTGACATCCTCGATGTCTCATTCAAAAAAGGGGTTCCTCTTCATCCTTCATTGGATATCCTAGAGCATTTGTGAGGCATATTTGGAGACTCTTGTCTCTACATCTCACCTCGATAGATATATTTTGAAAATTCATGAATGTGAAAGTTCATAAGTTATAGAAACATAAAATGGAAATACAATATAAAATGTTGAAGGCATTTAAGAATTTATAACAACTTCAAAGAATCAAAGACATATATTGAAAAAAATAAAAGTTATGTTTGTAACTATGATGTTATATATAATGAACATGATGATATTTAAATATAAAAAATGTAACATGTAGAAGATAATATATATTTATGTGTAATTTTTTTTTAAATGTTTATTTTATTTAATTTTTTTAAATTAAAAAAGTTAGCAAATCCAATGATGTGAAATGTACATGTGACATTTGAGAACCTTAACATATAAATTAATGTATTTTTCATATTAAAGAATATTATTTAAATTATTTAAGATTCCTACCAAAGTGAACTTGTTGTGGTATGGACCCATATTCATGGACCACATGAAACCATAGAAGAAAAATACATAGCCTATGGCCTTTGTTTTTAACCTCACACTATTTCTTAGAAATGTTATATAGCGCCTAAGCCATTAAATTTTATCCCCTAATCATTTCTTGGGATAAAATACCTGCCCACGATGTGACAAACCTTTCAATTAAAACCATGTTGAACTCCTAAATCAAATATTATAACCAAAGGAAATGTCTCATAGTCTAACTCCACAAGCATGGATGACATGCCTTACAATTAGCTCATTTATAGCCCAATAATTAGGTTTGTAGCATATCTTGGATAAGGAGACTCATCCATAGTGTACCAAACCATAGGACAATTCTTGTGTCCCACTCTTTAAGAATAATTAGTAAAATATAGTATGAGACTAGGGATGGAGGGAAATAATGAGTAAAAACTAATATGATTTACTTATTATCCCTCACCTGCATCCTCATATATGAGGGTATGAATGTGAGAGTCAATGTGGGGGTAGGTGGAATAATGAGTAAAACATGAGGGTATATTTTACTCAATATCTCCCCCCACCCTAATATAAGTGATATATGTGTCTTCAAGATGAGATCACTAGGCAGTCCAGTGAAAAATGGGAAACATCTTTCCTACCCTCCCAAAAGTTGTACTATGATTTCACTACATCCACACCTCCAAAAGGTCATATGTCCCTTTCATTCAATCAATCATTGTCTTATCACTATTTGTTTGTCACCCTTTCATTCTTAATGATGGAGAGAGTGAATGGAAGATAGAGAAATAGTTACAAGACACTGATGGATTCAAATAAATGGACATATGACCATTTGGAGGTGTGGAGGTAGTGAAACCATGATACAACTTTTGGTGAAATCATGGTACAAAGTCTTTATTTAGGGTTTTATTAGGGTCTTTTTCCCTGTTTAAAAATTGATAGGGGATTTCCCTCTTGGAGAGTTTTCCTTCATTACTTGTTTTTTTTTGTAAGTGAGTTGAGATTCTATATCACTGAGAAAATTATGGTACAAAAAGGAAAAGAGGGGTATCCCCTAATCTATCAAAAAGGAAACCAGATCAAGGATCCCAAAGTTGCGATGTCTACATAAGCGAGGGGAGGGCTAGGCCACCACTCGGGGAAACCGATCTAGTATCTGAAAATTTGTTTGAAAAACCTATACCATAATATATACATAAAACCAAGAACGTATAACAGGGGTTTCTCATACACTGATAAACAAAATTACCATGGGTTGAGGCTGTGCTAGTCCAAGAGGATTGGATGGCTTTCATTTCCTTCCTTTCTTGCCTCATTCTCCTTTTTTTGCTACATCGTGTGCATATTTCTGATGCATGATGGTGTTTCGTGTCGGTATGTTGGAGTGATGTCCATGTGGTGGAAATAGCAGAGGTAGATGTTGAATTGTCCAGCCATTCATTCCATTTTTTCATTTTGGTTCCTCTGGTCCTCTACTATTCTTCTTGTGCTGGCCTCCAGGTTGCTGAGGCGACTTAGAATTTTTGTGAGCTCCTTCTTGTGGCCACGGTTTTCCACCTTGCTGGTCTCACTCTTTCCAGCTCTCATCTTACTTATCAATATTTTTGTGCCCCAATATTCCTCCATCATTTTTTTGTAGAGGGTTGTCCTGGGATGTGTGGCCCCTAGGTCCCTTATCTCGTCCGCTTCTTGGATGAGTTCCACCCAGGCTTTGCCCTGGCATTTGGTGTTGACTTCTCGCTCCCACCTGTCAATGATCTCTTTTCCCTTAGGATAGACCTACTCAAGAAAGGTTCCATTGGCCTCTCTGGCCACCTGCTCTATCCTAGTGATCTTTCGGGCACTCGTTGGAAGTTCCTCCCCCTGGGGGCCCCTCTTACTCTGGGTATTCTTCATTATTACCATCTCTATTTGAATGTAGTGGCTTATGTCTTGACTTTGTCCTCTGCTTCTATTCTCCCCTTCATTCTCTCTATAATTACTGCTCGATGGTCTATAGCTATCCATGATGCTTCTTATTTTAAGGGGTTTCCCTAGATGCGATCTTATCCTGGTAATCATGTCTCTCCTGTAAAGGCATACCTTTTGGTCCCTTTTCATTGTTTCATAGTATGTGTGCTTGGGAACCCTGTCGTCATCCCTGTGCCAATCCTTTTCCTTTCACGCTGTATGCCAATCATTTTCTCCCACCGTATTTGTGCGTGGATGAGGTGTACCCATTCCTGCCCACGGGCTATCCTTTTGATCTTCATATTTTATCGTCTGTGGATTAACCTTTCTTCTCTCCCACAGACAACCCTTGTACTTAATTCTACTGACAGGACCATGGTGTCATACCTCCTCTTGTGGTGTGACCGTGTTCTGCATTGTAACTCGTGTTTACATGGTGGCCTATCAGATTCTTCCTGTATCCTACTTTCCCTTCAATTAATTCTACACCTTTAGCCTCGATGTGGTCATCCACACTTCGGCTACCATCATAGTCCTTTGTCGCTAGTTGGGTACAGTCTGTCCGAAACTGGCCATTCGGGATGTTACTCCATGTGGAATCTAGTTCTGATCCTTCCTTGTCTACCCCTTTGTTAGCGATTCTATCTTCTAGTCCATTTGCTAACCTTTGGACCCAACACAACTCCACTGTGATCCCCGTCTACAAATGCTTCTGGATTTTTTGTAGGGAGTAAGACAAGCGCCAGTGCCTCTACATTTTTCCCACTCTAGTGCCATTTTGGAGTTTCCTTACTGTGTTGATGACTAGCATGGAATCTCCTTCCACTACAACTTTGGTCATCCCTTCCCGGTGTAGTATCTCAAGGCCGATCTCTAGGGCTCCAAATTCCGCAGTGTTTTTGGTTGAGTTCCCCAAACTCCCAGTGTACAACCAGATAATTTTTCCTTGACTGTCCTTGATTACTCCTTCCATACCTATCCATCCTGGGTTACGTTTCGATGCCCCATTAAAATTTAGCTTGAGGGAGCCCTCTGGTGGCAGTTTCCAGCTGCGCTCACCTAATTGTAGTTGCGACAACCTTCTTACCTGATTGGGATTGCATCCTTCTTTCAGTTGAAAAGCCTATAGAATTCTAAGATCTCGGTCTGTGAGTTGTGCTCCTCCTGTTTGGCAGTTGTGGCTTTGTATCGTTTCTCTTGTCATGGATATTATGGTTTACTTGATCTTTCCTACTGTCCATCTTTGGTTGCTGAAGATGTGTCAGTTCCATTCCTTCCATATTTCCCAAATGACCATGCCGGGAATGAGGGTCCAACAGAGATTCACCTCTTCATTTTCGTTGTAATTTTCCTTCCATGTGTTTATAGTTGCGGAAATATTACCTTTGATCCTATTAGACTGTCGGAAGATGCCTGCCACCCAGTCCCAAACTTCTGTTGTGTAGGGACATTCATCCAGGAGATGGTTCATTGTTTCCTCCTTTTATTAACATAGGTGACATCTTGAAGGGCCTATGAAACCTCTCTTTAGGTTTTCCCATGTTAGGATTCAGTTGTGTAGAATCAGCCACTGGAAGATTTTTATTTTTGGCTAATGGGGGTTGTTCCAGAGCTTGTCCCATTGATGCGTCGAGTCTTCTTGGTCCAGTTCCGTTATATAGTGGCATACTTATTTAAGATTGAATTTCCCACCGGATTTGTGCCCCCAACTCAGCCGGTCATTTCCATCCGTGACTGCAATTTTTCGTCTCCCCAATTCCTCCTCCACCTCTTTTACTGTTGTTGCGGTTTGGTATCTAGTCTGTGGGGTGAGAGTGTTCCAGATTATCCATTTGTTGCAATCTGTTTCTTGTTTCCAGTAATGGTAGACTCAGGTTTTTCCTTGCACCATAGTCTCCTGTTGGAGTTCCTCCTGACCCAATTTTCCATTCTAGGTTCCTGTTGCCAGGCATCCTCCCAGAATCGGGTAGTTCTGCCATTCCTTATTTCCCAAAAGTTGTCTGTCTGGATCTAGGTCTTGTTGCACCAGGCTAGGTTCCAGGTGGTGGAACCTTCCCTGGTGCCTCTAAAGTGTATTTTTTCCTCATCACAAATGTTTGTGGCATACTTTTCCTTCCATAGGTTGACCCATTGCGTGGTTGTTTATTTGACCCAGAGCTACCAGAGTTTCACCCCATAGGCATCGTTGGTCACTTGCGGGTCGTGTAACCCCAAGACTCCTTTTCTTTTTGGTTTACAAACCTTCTCCCAAGCCACCGGTGCGCATTTTTTCTTTGTTTCCACTCCTCACCATAGGAATTCCCTTTGTATGGTTCTTATTTTTTGTATAATACCCTTGGGGGTTGGGAAAGCTGACTCATTAAGGTTGGGATAGCCTGCAAAACCGAATTGTTTCGGATAAGTCTTCCGGCTAGGTTGAGGGATCTGTATGTCCAAGTTTTTACCCGGTCTTGTAGCTTGTTGAATATTCCTTCCCAAGTTGACAACTTGTAAGCTTGGTCTATCAAGGGGATGCCCGGGTACTTGGTTGGGAGGGATTTGCGTTCAAAGCCCAAGATGTTGGCCAAATTCCTTTGGATAGCAGGGTTGGTATTAAATAAGTAGACCATAGATTTGGACTGGTTTATATTTGCCCCCGAGACTTCTCCAAACTTGTCTAATATTTGTTTGTAGAATTTTTCTTCCTTGACCGTGGGCATGCCATTAAGTAAGGTATCATCCATGAACTATTGGTGTGTAGAAGTCGGGAAATTCTCATAGGGTTTGATACCTTTTATTTCCCCTGTTGCGGTTGCGCTTTGTATGCTTCGATTGAGACCTTCCATCATTAGGATGAATTGAAAGGGGAAAATGGGTCTCCCTGTTTGATGCCTCTCGTGGGCCAGTAAGGTTTGGTAGGGGATCCATTTACTAGTAGTGAGAAGCTTGTTGTGGATATGAGTTTGACTATCCACCTGATCTAGTTTTGGGTGAAGCCGAAGACTTCTATGGTCTTGACCATATAGTGCCAGCTGATTTTGTCATAGGAGTTTGCTAGGTCTAGTTGTATTATCATTCCCTCTCTTTTCTAAAGCTTTAGGGCATGGAGGAGTTCGTGGGCATGGACAATATTGTCCATTATTTTCCTTCCTTCCACGAAACCTGTATGTTCTTGTGAGACCAGTGTGAGTAGGAGTGGTTTCAATCTATTTTCTATAACCTTGGAAATAATCTTATACACCACATTGCAGAGCACTATAGGTCTGTAACGATCAAGGGTTTTGGGTTCATTTTCTTTGGGGATAAGTGTAATCATTGTAGCATTTAGTTCTTTCAAAATGGAGGTTGACCTTCTAGAGTCTTCCACTACCCTATAAAAGTCATGTTTGATGACATCCCAATAGGATTTGAAGAACTTCACTGTGAAACCATCTGGGCCTGGGGATTTTCCGTTGGGAATTTCTTGGAGTGCTTGGTATATTTCCTCCTTCGCAATGGGCTTGTTCAGGTTTTTATTTTTTTCTTTTGTTACCAGGCGAGGGATATTCTGCATTACCTTTTGTATGGCCTCCTTTCTATCTTGGTTAGGTTCTTGGGCTATCCTGTGGAAGTGGTTTACCAGAGTTGTTTCGATGTCCTTATGTGACTCTCTTTCTATGCCATCCTGGTCCCTAATCTTCAAGATTTTTCTATGGGCTCTTCTGGCCATGGTTGTTCTATGAGAAAACTTGGTGTTCCATTCTCCTTCCTTTATCCATCTGATCTAGAAAAATTTTCGCTAGAGAGTCTCTTCTTGCTGTCATCACTCATCCCATTCCTGGGTCATCTGGATCTCCTCCTTTTTCCACTCCTCATTGTAGCCCTCCGAAATGCAGGTTTCTTGGAGCTTTTTCATTTTTTCTTCAATATTGTTCTTCTCTTGGTTTACATTCCCAAAAGTGTCCTTGTTCTACTCCTTGAGCCTATATTTGATATGTTTTAGTTTCTTATGGAGTTTGAACATCCTTGTCCTTTTCTCTAGTTGCTCCTCATGCCACCACTGTTTGATTCTTTCCTTGAAAGTCGGGTGTTCAATCCATAATTTATCAAATCTGAAGGGTCTGTTCTTTGGTGTGGTATGGAATCCTGCTTCGAGTTGTACTGGCCAGTGATCAAATCCCCCCCATGGGAGGATGTTACAGTCTAAGGTTAGCCCCTGCATAATGATTGACTCCGACACTAGGAATATGTCGAGTCTTGTTGCTACCTAATGCTGGCTCATTTTCTTATTGTTCTAGGTGAACTGGCCATTATTGGTTTTTAGATCTACCATCTCCATTGTGTCTATGAATTTTTAGAACTCCTCCACATCTCTATCCAATCTTCTTGTACCTCCTTTTTTCTCCGCAAGTGACGTGATGATGTTGAAATCCCCGGCTAGGATCCAATGTAGGTTGTTGGCTCGATTTTTAATATCATATAGGTCTCTTAGCATTCCTCTCTTATCCTCTAACCCTTGGGGTCCATACAAATTAGTGCATAAAATCACCTCTGTGTTCCCAATGAGTTGCATGTAGACCATAAGGGTATGCCTTGTCTCTTCGAATTCTATTAGGCTTAGTACTTATGGGATCCATAGGGTGAGGATACCTCCTTCCATTTGGTGGCCTCCAATAGCCACCATCTTGTACTTGTGCCATTGTTGTTGACTGATTGTTTTCATTCTGTCTGTATTACACTTGGTCTCTTGAATAAAACAGAGATTCAGTTGTTCCTGTTTTAGTCTATTTCTAAGGATACGTTGCTTTCTTGGACTATTTAGGCCTCTTATATTCCAAGTTATAACCTTCATTTAAACATGTGGGGGGGAGTTGGGGAAGAGTTTTTTTTATCTTACCCGAGTTTATCAGTAGTGCTCCAAGCTCCTCTAGGGCTACACTATTTGATTTCCTGCCTTTTTTCCTCCACGTCTGCTTGGGTGAGAGCTATGGTTGTCCCTCACCGGCTTTGACTCCTAGGTGTCCAATCTCCCCATGTGTACACTTTAGGCCTCTAGCTTTGGCTTCCTCCCTTAGGAGAAACAAGTACTGGATGCGGTCAAGTTGCTCTGTTGGTACATTGTCTACTCCTTTTCTTTTCCATTGCTCTAGTATGTTCGTGATATCTATCCATTCCCTTTCCACAAGGTCTATGAGTTCTGGATCTTCTATGCCTACTTCTCTTGGTGTCATTTCTGCCTCTCCCTCTTCTTCTTGCATGGGGGTATTGTTGTCTCTGATTTCTCCTTCCATCGGAGTTGTGCAACTTCCCTGTTCATTCTGGTTATTTGGTTGGTTGGTGGGCTCGTTTGGTGTTTGTTCTATGACTTCCTGATCTTTTTTCATATCCTTATTGGCTTCTTCCCATTGATTGGTTTTATCCCTTCATTCCAGGTTATTCCGGACCTCTGGGTTATTTTCTTTTTAGGCTTTGCTCTGCTTTTTGTTGGCTCTACTTCTAGGGTTTGGTTTAATAAACCCATCCTCATCTTGTTGTGGTTTGGGGTTAATCGTTTCCTATTTTTTATTAAGAGGGAATTCCTTGATCAAGTGACCATGTTCATGGCACCTTCTACATCGAAAGGGGATCTGTTCATAATCGATGTTTTGGATCCATTCCTCATCCCTGAATTCGAGGATTATGGCTTCTAGGAGTGATCCCAACACATCCATCTCGATATATATTCTTGCGTAAGATGTGTATCTCCCTTTCAGGGTGGCTTCTGCAGTCTTTATATATTTCCCCAGTTTATTCCCTATTGCTTCAAAAGTAGAGGGTGAGTAGTAGTCTAAAGGTAATGAGTAGAGTCTCAACCAGACCGATACCTTTTTGAAGGTCATTTTTTCTGGGGAGAAATTCTCCTTCCATGGATGCATGTATAGTCATGTTGATGCATAGAAGTATGGCCCTCCTTAAAATACTCTATCTTTGTCTTCCAGGTTTATGAAGACTACTGTGAAGAAACCTTTCGAGCTGAGATGGAGCTACACATCCCCATTTGGCTTCCAATGATATTTGATCCAGTTGCACAACGTTATTTCGGTGGGCCACAAACCCATAAATTTGCAGATTAGCACATGCTCCTTCATCTGATCCCTATAGAGTTACATCTATGGATCCTCCAATATCACCTTGGGTATCAATGCTTATTTGGGTTTTCACGGGTTGCACCCTTCTGCCCAGTTGGTCTTCGTTGTGTCTTACGTCTTGTTCTGGGTTTGTCTGGCCTCCTCTTCCATGTATTCACTTTTTCCCTGGTTCCTTTCCTAACCTTTTCCAGGTTCAGATCCCGAGGTTCCTGTCATTGATGCCTTTAAAAATACACCCCTTGGCCCTTTCCCTCTATCTACCACTACCTGTTTGTATGAGGGGGTACCGTTACCCCCCTCCCCTCTGGTGCTCATGCTACCCTCTGTTATGGCCGCGATTGTCAAAAACCCTAGCTTGCGATTGCTCCAAAAAATTCGGTGCCCTTTCTTAGTTCCACCTTCGAGTCTTCCTTCATTACTTAGATTCATAGGTGAAATCCATTTTAATTGCAAAAATGGCTACACCTTTGGTTACGGGTCCAATGCAATTTGGTTTGAGATCTCAACCAATTTTCACTCTTACTATGTTTTCATTCTCAGTATATTTTAAGAAACTACAAAAAAGGTTGAGGACTGGATCCAAAGCTTATGTGACTAAGGAGTAGCTAGATGAATCTTTCATAAATGAAATGAAGTATTTTTTGTGGGGAAAATGAGTTAGGGAACTTGAATCCTTATACCTCAACCAAATATTTCAAGATGAGGAGGGGGAGATAAACCCTTCAGAACAAAGGGTCACACACATCTAGGGCACAATTGTTGCCAGCACCATGAAACTCCTAAACCTATGGTTCAAAGACAAGGTTCTAAACCTAGATGGTGATGCAATATGAAGGAAAGCTAAAAACTAGTACCTTATAGAATATTAAGGTACATGATATATGAAATTTCAAATTACTAAAATAACTTTAATAAATGAATCTAATAAAATTGAAACAAGGAAAAATAACATAAAATTTCTTAAAGAGTTCGAAATTGTCAAAGAGCATCCTTGAATAGTTTTCTAAAGCTTCCTCAAGCATAATATTCATGTTGATAAGGATCCAACAGAAGGGTCAAATGACCCTTTTTGAAACATAGTATTTTATTCAAGGGGGAGAATAGACAAGGGTTGATTGACCCTTCCTTGAGATAATATATTCATTGCAGGGGAGCATAGGGAAGGGTATGTCAATCCTTCCTCAAGCGTAGCATTATTGTCAAGGGATAACCTAAGGAAGGGTTGACCAGACCTTCCTTTTGAATAGTATTTTGATTGTGGGGAGCATGTGTAAGGGTTGGTTAACCCTTTATCAAGCATAATATTCTAAATATTGTTTGAAGGAACTATTGAATTCATACTTGTATTCAAATTATTTTGATGTTGATGCTTATGAACTTATCAATTTTGGTTTGCTAGATTTGATTGATACATAGATGCTATTTATATATATAAATTTTGTTTTCAATAAGGACACAAGGTATGATTATAGTATGTAACTTCTTCACGATTTCAAAGAATATGAATTGTTAACAAAATTCATTTATTGTGTTTACAATATTAGGGTTTTAAATGGAATTGTAAAAGGGATAGATCTATCAAAAATCAAAATCAAGTTACTATCTAATGGATCTTTTGCTAACTATATACATTAATTTAAGGATATAATTCAACTAATTTACATATTTACTTTACACAGAAATACATATAAAGGGGAAAGAAAAAAATTGAGAAGTTTGAACACATTGTAAACAACTTACTCTTAAGAAATATAGCATTAACAATACCCAAAATTTTCTTGCACGCTTAAAAAAAGAGAGGATAAGATATAAGGACAATAAAAAAAATGCAAGTAAAACTTTGTATATGAAAAGTAAATGCTCTCATAATTTACAATTTGTGATAGTTTAAACCAAAACATTTCTACTACTTGCTCTTGCATATCCACTTTATTCTTTGAAATCAAAACTTGTACATGTACATGGACAAACACAACAATGGTTGCTTGACAAATGCTTTGCTGATATGAATTCATGTCAAAAATGAATGATAAGAATGTTATAGATAGACTTTGTTCTGTGGCAAATACCTCATTTGGATGTATCACCTACACAGAGGAAGTTTAACTTCTAGAAAAAGGTTATGAATTTTTTGTGGCTTGGGTGTATGCATATATACTTATAGTTTTGATTTTCTGGCATTTCTAAGTTTCCAGACACAAGGAAGGCTCGAGAATTGTGGCATGTGGTTGAAAACAAATAGGTTACAAATAATAAGTTTGATAACAAGGTGGAGTGGGGAATTGATTTAACATCAAAGAATGAGAGGTGCATAAGACAAAATAACCACCTGGACATTATGTTAAAAATCAAAATGATAAATATTGTTTTTCCTATACCATTTAAATTTTTTAAGTTGTTGCATATGGGTATTTGTGAAGGTTAAAAGATGGAAATTTTTTTAATGTTTTATTGTCTAAATTGATAAAGATATTTAACAAAGGAGATATTTAAAAACCCAATAATTGTGTATAATTATCCAAAAGATATCAAGGCATTTTACATGCGGGTCAATGATGATGGAAATACTATTACCACCATGGTTGTACTTGTGCCTAAGGTATGCTCCTTTCTTATTGTCATTCAATATAAAATAAATTGGTTTCTCCAAGGAACCTATTGAAGTTGGTTAATGATAATAAATCTAAGAATATGGTTTTAGTCTTATCTTCATTGTTTGGATAGAATTTAAGCTGGTGTATTCTTCATAGGTAGGGGAATTGACGAGTGTTATAGTTTTATTCACTGAATTCAGCCCTGTTCATGTGCATGGATAGGCCCAAATTTAGGCCAAATTTGGTTTTGTCCATGCACATGGACATGGCCGAATACTTTCTCTCATTTCTATCCCTCTGCTATAAAGGATATGTTTTGGTCTCTAAT
Source organism: Picea engelmannii (assembly GCA_009831015.1). Classification (NCBI taxonomy): domain Eukaryota; kingdom Viridiplantae; phylum Streptophyta; class Pinopsida; order Pinales; family Pinaceae; genus Picea; species Picea engelmannii. The sequence goes on from ML776550.1 coordinate 1,287,003, forward strand.
AGGTATGTTGACTACCAAGCTTTAATTCCTAAAGGTTTGATAGGTCAAAGATTGCATTATTTCCGGTTTCAATAAAGGAGGTTAGATGGTGTTGTTTTCCTTGTTTCGGGGTATGTATTTGTATCTAGTTATTGGTTGATCTATTGTTTCTTATAGGTATCCCCAGTTTGGGAAAACTAGTAGTTTTGATTCATCATATTCAACTTGGTTTATGTATGCCCCTAATGCTATCTTTCTATCTCTCCCTTGATTTGTTGTTGTTGTAACAAGAATGTTTGATGGTGAATAAAGGAGGTTATTGGTGGGATAATAAAAAAACTTTGTTCCTTGTGATTTTCCTCATAAATGAATGAAGAAACTGATGAGGGTAGTGTGTATGTTGTGGTGTACCAATATTTGCAGTTGGTTTGTTCATATATTGTTATAAGGGTATATTGTTTATGGGTTAAATGGGATTGTTACACTCATGTCCTATGATTGATGTGATAACGAAGGACGACCTAGTTGCGTTTAGAGGGAGTATAGGGAAAGTAAAGTATGGGTTGTTGGATATTGTACTTCTTTGCAGGATGACTACTCTTTTTGTTAGGGAGGATCTTCCCTTGCACCCAACGCGCCCAAATTTGGGCCTGTCCATGCACATGGATAGGGCCGAATTCGCCAATTTTTATAATTAATTACTAAAACAATTAAAAACTACCTAAAATCATTTTAAATCATACCTTCAAAAAAATTCCAACGACCTCCATCAATGAATTTCGAATTCGGCCCTGTCCACGGACATGGACAAAGTCTTATTTGGACCTGTCCATGTGCATGGATAGGCTGAATTCAGTGAATTCTATAATTAACTACTAACAAAATTTAAAACTACCTACAAATTTTTTTAAAACATACCTAAAAAAAAACACCAAGGATCGCCACCAACGAATGCCAACAACCACCTCCGACGAACGCCAACGAACACCACCAACGAACATTCAACAGAATCTTACCAGTTTGGAAAACTGTCATATGGCCGATGGGCAGGTGATATATAAAAAACATTTCATCCGAAAGGTCTAAAAGAGTTTTCAATTGAACGAATATTTCGTCCGAAAAATATTTTGGCCAAAAATATGTTACCGGATGAAAACATCCGTCTAGCTAATCTTGTACACGACGCTCGAGGGAATCATCATGATATTTTTCAATTTGACGTCAAAATGTTTGGTCAAAAGTTGTTTCGGTCGAAAGAACAAGGAGTTCGACCGAAAAAAGGCTGCTAGGAGTTTTGAAGACCCGATTCTCACAAAAGTGTAACCCACCTTCATGATTTTAACCTAGAAAATATTCTAACTTGGGTCGAGTCTCACGACACCCCATCTATGTTTTAAATGCCATACATGCAGGAGGGGAAGAGATTAGTTGTGGGTCGTTAATCAAAGATATGGAGCATCTGATCACTTCTGCAAGGAACATGCACATTTACTAATATAAACTTATATAATAAGTATGTAAGATAAAACTATATATATAATGAATTATTATTAAAGATTCACCAAACTTTAGTAGTAATATTTAATAAATGAAACTTATACTAATATCTTAAAGATTAATTTGTTTTTGTTTTAAATTGACCTAAGCACACAAAACTAGTAAAGATAATATTTTTTATAAAATTTTGAAACTAAGTTATTTATAAAATTTTATTCAAATACTACTTGCAACAACTAAACTTTGTTTTTCATAAAATTGAGACTATGTTACAATATCTGGCTCCATATGGAGATTGTGTCTCCCTACGAGGCACTAAAGAAAAGTAGACCAAGTGCATTTATTGGTTTATGGAGTCATTATTCTGAAAGAAAATTAACTAAAAATTTCTAGTAATGATATTTTCCTCTTCAAAAGAATAGTAAGCCTTTCCTTCTCACTTGTAAGATTAATCTATAATTGAAAAAACTTAACCACTACTAAATTTAAAATTTAACATGTTTATATAGAGTTTGCTTAGAAATTGACAAAAATATTTCACTCATTAAACTTTACTCTGGAATTGTTTAGGGTAATATAAATCAAAATTTAGGCTAGCAGTCAAATTTGTAACTAGTGTTTCATAATTCAAGGCTTTTAATATTTTCAAAAGACTATCAAGGTTAGGATAGATTTATTTCTGAGGAAAATTTTAAGATGAGGATTGAAATAAAGATACTCATTAGCACTCTTCCTCATCCTTATGGTGTTTCTACACTACCAAAAAGGGTTCATAGCCTATGGTGTATTCACACAGACATCAAAGGCCTTGCTTCACTTACAACGAGCATCCATAGCCCCAGTGAAGATACCTACATTTACCACTTGAATTTCCTTTCACCATATATTTCAATTAGTTTGATAGTTTTAGAAGACGGGGGAAATCGATATGCTTTTCACATTTAAGAGATGATGTCTATTTTTCAAGGATTAGTTAGACATACCTTAGTTGTAAAGTATTCTAATAAAGTTTCTCATTCCCTTAGATATAACTCTATTCCTTCCAAAATATATCACTTTAGTAGGATACCTTGCTTTTATTGAAATAACCAGTTATAAGTTTGACTCTAAATCATATGTATAAAAGAAATTACCCAAAACATATCCTTTCAACTTTCATGAATGAATTAAGATATTATCCTTTATGGTTTTAAAGTAACATGTCAAACTCTTTATCAATAGTTGAGATAGTTTTTTCTATCAAGATTTTAAAACTTGAGAATACAAGAAATTATTTTTTCAAGGAGAAGAATTATTTAGTGATATGGTATCCTAACAAAGGGATGAATGGACTATCTAAGAGACAATGTTTTATTTTATTTGTTTTAGTCATCGTTAATGAATGATCATTCTTCATAACTACATATTTCATACCAAAACCTATTTCAAACTATTTAATTAGAAATCTTTCTAAAAGTACAAGAATTGTTTTAAAGAAAATCCAAGAAAACCAATCATATAAAATGAGTGGAAAACAATTTTTTTTTAAAATTGAATAAAAATTTTCAGGAATCACCCATTCACAGGAAATTCCAACAAATCTTCTTGCAAATTTTGAAGGGAGAATGAATTGTTTCCCTAAAATACAATAATCTGGTAAGGTCCTAGCCATAGATGATCAAATTTTCCATGTTTTCCAGGATCCTCTCTTCTTCTATGCCATATTAGCGCTAAGTCACCGTGAATAAAGTTTTGATGGAATATCATGTTGGCATTGATGTCAACATGAAGACAAGAAGTACCATAGTGGAGTATGACATAAAACTGTAGTAAAATCTACATGAATACTGATTTACATGAATGCAGTGGACTACTGGAATACAAGGGATCGCCTAGTGGTGTTCTTTGAAAGAATAAAAATAAAAGAATGAGACATTTTCAATTACTACACCGATCAAGTTGATTTAGCCCGGTGACTATATATTATGTTGAGATAGGATCATGATGAACATAACGAATACTAGTGAGTCACCCTCTTGAATACTTTCTCATGCATTGTCATTTTAGAGTGTAGTTGAAGGGAAATTTGTTGATGCAACACCGAGAACCCATGAGTCTATTATATCAACATGGTAGTTGATATTTCATAGAAAGTTTTGGTCATCATTTTTTCCAAGACAAAGATGGACGACCCTTCAAACCCAAACAATTTCCAGCAACCACCAATGGTTAGATCCACTCAAGTAGTCAATTTTTGAATAAATTTTCATTGATTTCAAAGGTTAACAAGTGATCAGATATATGTCAAAGGTTAGTAAGTGATAGAATATAACTATGACCTTGGTATCACTTTAATAAATACAAAAGTGGAAAAGTTAAGTGGAAATGGAGTTTACGCAAAAGTGTAAATGAAAGTGGACTAGATATAAATATGAATTTAATAAATAACAAAAGTTGAAAAGTTAGGTGGAAGTGGAGTTCGCGTAAAAGAGGAGAAAATATGAAAGTGGAATAAAGAAAAAGGTAAAAGTGAAATTGGATTAAAGAAAAAGGTAAAAGTGAAAGTGGAGTTAAAGAAAAAAGGAAAAAATGAAAGAGTACATGGTATGTGCACATGGTATTTACAAACCATGGTGGTATTTGTCTATGGTAAGGTAAAAAGTGAATTAAATCATGATAGTGAAAATATATTGACTGAGTTTAAAATGTGACTAAACAATCTAAAAGGAACAATGGTTCATTGACATTGTATTAATTAAAATAGTATGATTAATATCTTATATTGAAAAGGCACATACTTATAATGAAGAGATACATTCCTATATATTGAAGAGTTTAAAAGGCACATACTTATAATGAAGAGATACATTCCTATATATTGAAGAGTTGAAAAGGCACATACTTATAATGAAGAGATACATTCCTATATATTGAAGAGTTGAAAAGGCACATACTTATAATGAAGAGATACATTCATATATATTGAATAGGTGAAATTGTTTAGTTGTACATGACCATTGGAAGACTATATAAATGGAAATTCTTGTTGAAAGAGGGTGTGTCTTTATGCTTGAAATCTGAATATCAATAACAGAGTCAGAGGCCAAGAAAGTAAATGAATATATGTAGCAGAATCCAAAGAAGATTATGAAGATTTGAATATTGAAGTACTTATCATAAAAATGGAGGTTGGGTGGTGCTAAGGCAGGTTGGAGCCTACAAAGGAGTTTGTAGCCTCCTTCCAGTTGAATATGGTAAACCAAGGTGTTGCAACATCTTTTCAGTTATAGCTGAAGAAACTAGAGAGTTGGTGCTTCCCTCTAGTCAGTGCTAGTAAATTCTATGGGGTTGCATCCTCCTTCTAGTTATTGCTAGTAAAACTAGGAATTGGTATTTCATTTGAGTTCAAGCTCATAAATTGAATGCAATCTTTATTGAAATTAAGAAGAAAATTTGTTTCTTTTGGGTTTTTCACATTAAACTTCTATGTAGTGTACCTTTATATTGATCATTTGTTTTGATTTGATAAAATTAATAATGAAGTGGTTTTAAATCATGGAAAAAGAATAATATTGATTCACCCCCCTATTAGTATCAAACAATATTCTAACAATTGGTATCATAGTAGGTTCCTTCATCATAGTCTAATCATCGGAAGGAATATTGTATGAAACCACAATGGATCAACAAGAAGGGATGTCCACAAATGAAGCTCCACTATTCAAAATAGATAACTATGCATTTTGGAGTATAAGAATGAGAAGTTACCTAATGACATTGGGATGTGATGTTTGGCTATTTGTGATAATATTTTATGATGTACCATAAACGTATCCTTCAGGCACAACTTCAAAGAAACTCTGCATTGATAATTCAAGAGATATAAATTCAATTCTGGGTGGATTAGCAAATAATGTATTTGTCAAAGTCATGCATTGTAAATTAGAAAAAGAGATTTGGGACAAACTACAAATCATCTATGAAGGATATGCCAAATTAAAGCAATCAAAGATTCAAATGTACATAGGATAGTTTGAAATCTTGAATATGGAAGAAGAAGAAAATATTGTAGAGTATCTTCTAAGAGTAGATGAAATTATCAAGACAACTAGAGTACTAGGAGAATAATTGGATGATGAAATAGTAGTCCAAAATGTACTAAGATCACTTCCAATGATATATTATCCCAAATTATATAGCTTGGAATATCAATAGAATCTTGACAAACTCACAATGGATGGACTACATGGGATTATCACAACCTATGGAATGAGAACAAGACAAGAAAAACCTTCAAAAGGTGAAACAACTTTCAAAGTCTCAAAAGGAACTAAAAACCATGAACATGTATCGAATGAAAGCATCTGAAACAAATCTGATGAGGAATAAACAAACTTCATTAAGAAACTTAAGAAAGGATCTGGAAAATACAAAGGGTGGTTACCTTTCAAATGCTCCAACTGTGGAAAAATTGGACACTTTTCTTCCAAATTTCCTTATCCCAAGGAAAACGATAGTGACGATGAATAATATTACAACCAAAAAGAACATAAAAAGGGTAAATCCCAATAAAAAAAGAAGTTTTATAAGAAAAATAAAATATTTTATTCTAAAGAAGTCAGTAGCTCATCTGACATGAGTGAAAATGATGATACAAAGGTTCTATTTATGGGAATAGAAACTCAAATTGACACTAATGAAGATAATAATTATGAAAATGAATAAAATCCATAAGTTGAAGTTGATATTGAAGGAGTACTCATTATTTCCATCGAAGAACTGAGAAGATGTATAAGGAAGAACAAATCATTAAAAGAACAATTGTTAGATTATAAGGAAGAACAAAAATCAAGAGAAGAAGAAGTTTAAAAAATCATCAAGAAAATAGAACAAATCATTATTGATTTAAAAACTCAACTACAATAAGATAAAATAATTGAAGAAGTCTTAAGTAAATGACTTAATGACAAGGAACAAAAATGTGAAAAATTAGAGGCTAAAATAGTTCTTCTAAGAAGGAAGCTTGAGAAAGGAACTAACCATTCAAAGTTTGGAAGTAGTTAAAAAATATTGGATGACATCCTTAATAGTCAAATAACATAAAGTAATAAGGTTGGACTAGGTTATGAGCACAAGGAAACTAATAACGTCTCAAAATCTGGAATACAAAAAATTGATAAAAGTCCAAAAAGTTATGCAATTTCCCTTCACAGCTCCTTCAAAAAGGAAGAATACAAGATAAATATTTATTATAATCAACATAAATATGCTCTCACTTCAAAAAAGAATGAATATAGAAGGAATACAATTTCAATAAGAACTCTCCCAAAAATGTATCAACAACTCTTACTTGGCTATTGTTTTTCTTGTCATAATTTTGGGCATAAAGCATTCGACTGTAAATATTATAGAAAGAAATATCATAAAAGTGTTCAAGGATATGGCCATAGGAACACGAATTATATTAGCAATAAAAGGAGAAGAAACTATAATTCATTTTATCCATTACAGGATTACAATATTAAATGCTACAAATGCAACAATTATGGTCATAAATCTAGTAATTGTAGACTATCAAAATATTCCATGAAGGAAAGTATTTCCAACAATCAAGAAGAAAAATATAAGAAGATATGGAAGGAAAACAAAATAGAGGAAAAGGAAACATAATTTAACGTATCCTTATATTCCAAGAATAAAGGAAGCCAATGGTATGTTGACAGTGGATGTTCAAATCATATAACAACAAATTCATCAATCTGAAAAGGAAAGAAAAAGGAAGTGTTATATTTGGAGATGATGTCTCTGCCAAGATACTTGAAAAGGGTACAGTTAGTCTGGGAAATAATAGAGCTAAAGAAAAAAATGTTCTAATAGTTGAAAATGCGAAGCCTAATATCCTTAGTATGAGATAAACATGTGATCGAGGTCACATTCTCATATTTGACTCTAAAAAATGTGAAATTAGAAAATAAGACTTTGGAAAATTAGTGGTTGTTGCACCAAGGACATCAAGCGTTGTATATATATTAAGCAAAAAAGAAGAAGAAAATGTTTCATGGACCAAATAGATGAAAGTTGTCTATGGAACAAAAGAATGAGACACATACGCTTCGATAACTTAATAAAATTTAGTAGAAAGGAAGTTGTGAAATACATGCAAAATATTATAAAACATTCAAACTCTATTTGTAAGCACTGCCAACATGGGAAGCAAACAAAAGTAAGATTCAATACAAAGGAATACTCTACGTCAAAACCATTAGAACTTGTTCATATTGAGCTCTATGGACCAAAAGGAAATAAAAGTAAACAAGGTTAACATTACTTCATTTTATTCATTTATGACTATACAAGAATGACTTGGGTATCCTTTCACAAACGAAAATAAGAATCCTTCGAAAAATTTAAAGTATTCAAAGCATAGATTGAAAATGAGACTTATCTCAAAATCAAGTGCCTAAGATCGAACAATGGAGAAGAATTTACCTCAAATGATTTCAATGAATTTTATGAAACACATGGAATTAAAAAACACTTTTCATCTCTAAGAACTCCTCAGCGAAATGGAGTTGTTAAAAGGAAAAATACAACTATTCAAGAAGAAGCTAGAGCCATGTTAAATGAATCCAAACTCCTAGATATATATTCGAGAGAAGTAGTGTATACAACAATGTACATACTCAACAGAGAACAACTTAGAGTTAACCTAAACAAAACACCATATGATTTGTGGTTTGGCAGACGAACATAAGTTGAACACTTCAGAGTTTTTGGGAACAAATACTACATAAAGAGAGATGATGATAACCTAGGAAAAATTGATTCCATATCACATGGAGGCATATTTATTGGTTACTCATTGAACAAAAAAGGCCTACAAATTTTATAATATGAGGCTACACAAGATTGTTGAGAGTGAAAATGTAAAAGTGGATGATCTAAAAACAAAAGGGATCAAATCTCAAGATAATCCACAATTTGATGAAAGGATACGAGATGAACATGATGAAGAAATTAAATAAATACAATAGGATGAATCAAAAAGTGAAGAAGAAAAGGAAGAGGAAGAATCACCAAGTATTGTGGGGTATTCTACCCTA
>ML776550.1:1310133-1350208 GCA_009831015.1 Picea engelmannii
TCTCGGCCATGCATGGCGAAGAGTTCCAGTTAACTGACAAAAAGCCTCGTGTCCCGGTGGAAACTTTCCTGATTTCTTGCTTTGTTAGGTACCCGCGGGCTGTAGTGGGTTAGCCCGCGGATACCCGCGTGCAGTAAAATGTCAGCAAGCGGTCACCCGCGCTCAGTGAAAGGTTAGGGCGCGGGTCCCTTGATTTAAGTGGTTTTTTGAGGATTTGTTCAGCATGGCTTTGGCTAGGAAGAGGCATGAGTTGGCCTGATGCCAGGTAAAACTGTGTGGTGCATTTTAGGGTTATAACACCAAGACAATATACAAAAGCACCATCAAGGATAATGCAAAGAAATCATCCTAAAAGTCAAATACTTGGTAACAAAAGTGTTGGAGTTGAAACAAGAAGAAAACTAACATATGAATCAGAACAAGCATTTATCTCCCTAATATAACCCAAAACATTTGCTAATTCCAACAAAGTTGAATATTAGATCAAATCCATGAATGAATAGGTTGATTAAATATAGAAAAATAGACATGGGAACTTGTCCCAAGACCAAAAAACAAAAACGTGGTAGGGACCAAGTTGATTTTTAAAAATAAATTTAATGAATATGGTTAATTTATAAAGAACAAAGAAATATTAGTGTGCAAAGGATATGCACAAGTAGAAGGGATTGAATTTGAAGAAACCTTCACTCTAGTTTCAAGAATGGAAGCCATCCGATTATTTCTAGCATACTCATGCTTTAAAAATTTTAAAGTCTATCAGATGGATATAAATTCTGCATTTCTGAATGGAGACCTAAAAGAAGAAGTCGACACAAAACAATGAAAAGTATTTGAACAACCAAGAAAATAAGAACAAGTGTATAGATTGAAGAAGGAACTCTATGACCTTAAAAGAACACCCAGAGCATGGTATAGAATATTGGATAAGTTGCTATTGCAACAAGGATTCAAAAAAGGCATGTCTAACTGATCTAGGGGATCAAAATATGCTCAAAAATCAAAGTGTTCGAAATTGCTCGAAAATTGTTTCATTGTGTAGATATCATCCTCATGATCCTAATGCAACTTGAATGGGCTCAAACAGAGTCTGTATGGAAAATATATGGTGCTCTATCCATTTTCCCAAAGAAACAAAATTTTCTAACTATACAATCCCTACAGGCGGATGTGGTAGCTGACTGTATAGTCTGTACAGTCCATACATTTGTACAAGGTGATTGGGCTATTGACGTGTCAGGGTGATTTGGCAGGTGACGTGGAAAAATAAGTGGTCGACACATGGCATGGTGGTGGTGACTGTGCTTTTGAGGTGGACCTATTACAGGGTGCCACATGGCACCCCCTTGTTGTGTAAAATTTTGGTTTAGCTCTATGAGGGTCGAACCTGTGACCTCTGAGAAAGGGGGAAGGTTTACGTGTAGGCTGGGACACCAACTCGCCTACCAATGGTTCTTAACCCTATAGTGGAAATCTATTTATTTAAGTTGAAATAGTGACATATTTGGCAGAGAAAGTGGTCGGGGCTTAGCCCTAGCCCGTGGTCACTAATATTACAATGCAAGCCATATGACCAAGAGCACGGGGGTTTCGGAGCCCAGCTAAAGGGGGCAGGTGGTTAGCCCAGCCCATGGACACATAATACACCATGCGACCAAAATCTTCTGGGAGGTTGGCACCAATTTTGCTAATCGCACGACATTTTCCCCATGCAGCGAGAATCATGCCAGAGCTAGGTTCTGAGCGCGTGAGTTGGGTTTTGGCACTGTGTGTGCATTTTGGAGGATAGTTTTACTATAGGTTTTGGGAAAAACTTGAGAGAAGGATATTTTCTCATTTTTTGGCCAAACCAAGTGTAGAAAGAGCCCCGACAAGGGTTTTTGAACATTCTGGAGCCATTGGATCCATCTATTTTTCATTCTGAGCATTGTAAAGAACTGTATTAACACTTTTGAGAATATAATGAAAATTATCCATTGGAAGTTGGACCAGGAGATGTAGCCCAACATAGGGGTGAACTCCTTTATCTTTTTTTTGTGTTATGTTCTTATTTTGATGGTTGTTTATGACTATTTTATTGTTCATTTTAATTAAAAACTCAATAATTTGACGTGGTTGCAACTTGATCCAATTTCCCAATACACATACATTTTTCCACTTGCAATTTTTATACACAAACCTTTTCATTTTCAGATCAAGTTGGTATCAGAGCTAAGTTTTTTGAAGGTTTGATTTGTTTGCAAGTGTTTTGTTTTCTGATTCTTACAAGGTTGAAGCTCACAAGAGCAGAAGGACAATTTGTGGAGCCAAGTTCTCAAATTTCAAGACGGAGAACAATTAAATCACCTCAAGTTTCAAGGAGACATTCACCAAGTATGGCTCATGAGGAGAGTCATGAAATTCCTACTTTAGAAGAGTAAACTTTAAGAAAATCCTTTTATGATATGACATAAATGGTGAAAGTTTTATTTGAGGAGAGGAATGCAAGGTTGAAAGGAGAAATCTCAAATACTCCAAAAGGTGATGAAGGTAATGGTGATAAAACTCCAAAAGGAAATGGAGGAAATGGTGAAACTCCACCTCCTTCAGCTCCATCTTCCACTTCTCCTATTTCACAACCTTCTCCAAATTCTCCAAACGAACATGGTAAAATTCCTCCACAAACTCCTTTTCTTAAGCTTAATATTAAGTTTGAATTTCCTATGTACAATGAAGAGGTAAATGCTAAGAAATTGGATAATTAGATTCGTCAGATTGAAGTGTATTGTAGGATACAAAGAATCCAGGATGATGAAACTAATATTCAACTTGATTCTCTTAGATTGGAAGGTGGAGCACTCATTTGGTGGGAAGCCAAAACTAAAGAGGACATGAAGAAACATGGTAAATGTTTGTTCTCTTGGAATGATTTTATTGTTGCAATTAAAAGGAAATTTTATCCATTAGCACACATGCAGAAATCTATCATGGATTGGAAAAACTGTAGGCAAGCTAAAGGGAAAAATGTGCAAATATACACTCAAGAATTTAGGAGAAGAGATTTGATTTTGGGTATAGATTTATCTTCTCAAGAAACTTTACTCAAATACATTGGAGGATTTCATAGCTATTTGAGACACACAATTCTCATGTTTAACCCTACAAATCTAGATGAAGTTTGTGTACATGCAACTCATTTAGAAGAAAGAGGGAAGAATGCTCCTCAAGAGGGCAGAAAGAAGCCATTTTATAATGGAGACAAAGGAAAGGGGAAATTCAAAGGAAAATGAAAAGGAAGGAATAATGATTCAGTTAAGAAAGAGGGAGAAAACATCTTATGTAAACAATGTTCAAAAGATGGCCATGATGAAGACCATTGTTGGAAACTTCATCCTAAAATGAGATTGAAAAAGTTCAACAACAAACGAAAACCAAAGACTATTGCAACTACACAACATGATTTAGGATCTGATTCTGGAGATGAAACAAAAATCACAGCCATGGGTTTTCAAGGTAAGGACTCTATTTCCTTTACTAGTTCTTCAAGTAGTAGCCCCAAAGAAACTCAACATGAAAAAGAAATAATTTATGTTTTCCACATAAGGGTTAATTCAAATCATACCAATATAGATACTCTATTTGATATTGGATCACAAGCAAACCTCATTTCTGAAGACACTGTCAAGAAATTGCATTTGGAAACAACTCCTCATCCTAAACCATATCCTCTAGGTTGGATATGTGACAATGCCAAATTGCACGTGACAAAAAGATGTAAACTCAGATTTTCCATCACTGCAAACTTTATAGATGAGGTAGAGCTTGATGTCATTCCATTGAATATTTTTGGTATTGTTTTGGGAAGCCCACATTTAAATGATAGGAGAGCCATCTTTCATCATGAGAAAAAATATCATTTGTTTAAAAATGGAGTTGAGTACATTGTTAAATAACATACCAATAAGTTGAATTTGTCACTTGTAAATGCTCGACAAATGAAGAGATTAGTCAATGTTAGTAATAATTTTGTACTCTTGATGATCAAACCCAAAGACAATGTTGAAAAATAAGCTTTCCAAGGATGTGATGCAAAGTTAAAATATGATTTATATGAGGTTGTTAACAAATATGATGAGATGTTTCAAGAGCCAAAAGGATTGCCTCCTAAAAGGGGTATCCAACATGATATCCAATTGCAGAAAGATTGTCCTCTTCCAAACATTGGAATGTAGATGATGTCAGTCATGGAGAATGCTAAAATAAAAATAAAAAATCCAAGAGTTTCTTGACAAAGGGGTTATCATGCCAAGCACATTTCCATGTGGGTCAATGATTGTTTTAGTACCAAACAAACATGGTTCATGGTGAATGTATGTATATTTCAGATCCTTCAACAAGATTATGGTAAATAATCGTTACCTTCTTCCTCGAATTGATGCTTTGCTTGATCAATTGAAAGATGTTGTGTATTTGACTAAGTTGGAGTTCAGAAGTGGTTATTATCATATTAGGATTGTTGAAGGAGACATGTGGAATACATCTTTCAAAACAAAGAAAGGTTTGTATGAATGGATGGTTATGTCATTGGGCTTTGTAATGTTCTTGCAACATTCATGAGAGTTATGAATGATGTTTTAAGGCATTTTCTTGATGATTGTGTAATTGTCTACTTGGATGACATATTGATATTTATCAAATATCATGAAGAACATGTTAGGCATGTGAAACAAGTCTTAGATGTCTTGAATAAAGAAAATTTGTTTGTAAAGATGTCTAAGTATGAGTTTGGAAAGACCTAATTAGTTTACTTGGGACATATTGTTGGAGGGGGGGAATTGAAGATGGATCAGTCAAAGGTCAAAGTAATTTTAGATTGGCCCAAGACCAACAATGTAACAGAAGTTAGAATCCTTTTGGGAGATTCCCAATATTGGAGAAAGTTTATTTCTAACTTTTCCTCCATTGCAACTCCATTACATGCCATAAAAATCATTAAATAGGTTTTCCAATGGGGAGACAAGCAACAAAAATATTTTGATGCATTGAAGGAGAGAATTAGTTCAGCTCTAGTTCTTGCACTTCCTGATTTAAGATAGCTATTTGAGATATAAACAGATGCAAGTAACTATGCCATGGGAGCAGTCTTGTTGCAACATGGTAAGCCCATATGTTTTCATTCTGAAACTTTTAATGGTGCATTAGTTAATTATCCTACATATGACAAGGAATTGTATGCATTGATGCAAAGTGTGAAAAAGTGGAAATATTATTTGTTGGGAAAATAAACTATTATTCACATGGATCATCAACCTTTGCAATACTTGCAATCATAAAATAAGCTACAACAAGCAAGACATTTCATATGGATGGGCTTCTTGCATCAATTCCACTTGGTGATAAGGTATAAGAAAGGAAGTTATAACAAGGTTGCTGATATGATTTCTAGTCCTATTATTTGTGCTTCAATTATTCTTAAGCATAATTCTATCATGCATGACAACTATGTTGAATAATATTCTTTAGATGTTGATTTTAAAGATGTATATGCAACCTTATGTCAAGCTAACCAAACAGAGGAATTGTATTATCATGTGCATGATAAAATTTTGTATCATCTTGGAAAGTTATGTATTCCACAGGGTGAAAGAGTCAACATCATAAGGGAAACACATTCTTCTCTTATTGTTGGCCACTTTGGTGTAGGCAAGACGATGGATAATATGCAAAGGTATTTCTATTGGCCTAAAACGAATGAAAGTGTATCATGATATGTATAAGGATGTTCTTTATGTGCTACAAGTAATACTAGCAACAAAAAGTTAGGATTGTATACTCCACTTCCAGTTCCTTCTCATACTTGGGAAAGATTTTCCATGGAATTTGTAGGAGGATTACCTGTGTATAAAAAGAATCATGATTATATTTATGTTGTGGTTGATCATTTCAGCAAAATGTGTATTTTAATGCCTTGTAAGAAGTATCTTACAAATGAACAAATGACACAAATGTTCTTTCAACATGTATTGGTACATTTTGGGTTGCCCAAATTCATTATTTCTGATCGAGATCCTCAAATTCTTGGGAATTTTTGGCCAAGCTTATAGGAACTCATGGAAACCAAGTCGAAACAGTGTACATCATTCCATCCACAATATGATGGTCAGAAAAAAGTGGTGAATAAAACAATAGTACATATTCTTCATGGTTATTTCAACAAACATCCTAATCTCTGGGATGAACACCTACACTACATTCAACATGCTTATAACCAGGCTAAGCATTCATCAACTCAAACATCTCCATTTGAGGAATGTTTTGGTTACTTTCCAAAATATACGTTATATTTTATCTTTGGGAAGGATGTTGCTATTGATGGTCATTATGACATTGATAGAGCAAAGAAGTTCATTGAACAAATTCAATTGGTGCATCAAATGGTACAAGAGCAGTTGGAAAAGAGCCAAGGCAAGTACAAGATGAGACATGAAAAACATCATGTTTATCACAGTTTCCAAGTTGGATATGAAGTTTGGATTTAAATTAGCAAAGAGATGCTTAAAGGAGAAGGTAAAAATATGAAACCAATCATATATGGACCTTTTAAGATTCTTGAAAAAATTGGTAACAATGACTTCCGTTTGAATTTGCCTCATATGCAAATGTATGCAGTTGTTAATGTTCAGAATTTGAGATTGTATGAGCCTCCTTTTATTTATGATCAAGGAGATCATGTTCATATTCCTTCAATATATGGTTTCTCACAAGAATATCTTTCACAACTGCAATAGGATACCATCCTTGACAGAAAGATAAAAACTTCAAAACGAGGGAATATGGAGTACCTTCATGTTGGTCTCAAAGACACAAATCCAAGCAAAGATAAATGGATTGAGGTTAGAAGGGTGAGGTAACTGTACCCTCATCTACATATTGACTGAAAATAGTCTTTTGGAGGTCCAAAAGCTTCCCAATGGGGAGGAGTCATCTAGGGGATCAAAAAATGCTCAAAAATCAAAGTGTTCAAAATTGCTCGAAAATGGTTTCATTGTGTAGATATCATCCTCGTGATCCCAACACAACTTGAACGAGATCAAATAGAGTCTGTATGGAAAATATATGGTGTTCTGTCAGTTTTCCCAATCAAGAAAAAATTGTTGAATGTATAGTCCATATACGATGACGTGGAAATTGACCATATAGTTCGTACAAGGTGACTGGGTTGTTGACGTGTCAGGGTGATTTGGTAGGTGATGTAGACCAATCGATGGTCGACATGTGGCATTGTGATGGTGACTATGATTTTGAGGTGGACCTATTGTAGGGTGCCACGTGGCACCCCTTTTTTGTGTAAAAGTTTGATTTGGCTCTATGGGGGTTGAACCCGTGACCTCCAGGCAAGGGGAAAGGTTTACATGTAGGTTGGGCCACCAACCCGCCTACCAATGGTTATCAACCCTATAATGGAAATCTATTTATTTAAGTTGAAATAGCGATGTATTTGGTGGAAAAATGGGTCGGGGCTTAGCCCCAGCTCGTGGTCACCAATCTTACAACACAATCCACATGGCCAGAAGCATAGGGGATTTGGGGCCCAACCGATGAGGGTGGGTGGTTAGCCCAACCCATGGACATGTACTACACCATGAGACCAAAATATTCAGGGAGGTTGGCACCAATTTCACTAACTGCATAACATTTTTACCCACGCAGTGAGAATCATGCCAGAGATAGGTTTTAATCATGTGAGTTGGGTTTTGGTACTGTGTATGCATTTTGGAGGGAAATTTTACTGTAGGTTTTGGGAAAAACTTTAGAGAAGGCTATTTTTCTCATTTTTTTGCCAAACCAGGTGCAAAAAGAGCCCAGACCAGGGTTTTTGGACATTTTGGAGCCATTAGAGCTATCTATTTTTCATTTTGAGCATTGTAAAGCATTGTATTAACATGTTTTTAGCATATAATGAAAATGATCCATTGGAAGTTGGACCAGGAGATGTATCCCAAGAGAGGGGTGAACTCTTTTATCATTTTGTTGTGTTATGTGCTTATTTTGATGGTTGTTTATGATTGTTTTGTTGTTCATTTTAAGTAAAAAATCAATAATTTCATGTGCTTGCAACTTGATCCAATTTCCCAAGACACATACATTTTTCCACTTGCAATTTTTATACACAAAACTTTTCATTTTCAGATCACCAACAACAATATCTATCTTGGAATTGAAAAATACAGTTTGCTAGTCACAATGGTCTATGTGAATGACATCATATTTGGTTACAACAATGATGAATCAAGTTATAAATTTTCAAAAGAGTTTGAAATGTCTATGATTGGAGAGCTGACTTTCTTCCTTGGACTTCAAATCACTTAGTCATCGAAAGGAATTTTTATTACTTAGTCTAAATACCTGAAAGAGATACTTACAAAGTTTGGAATGGATGAAAGTGCACTTGTTAGCACTCCAATGAAAACCATTTGCAAACTCAAAAAGGAAGATGAGTTACCTTTTGTATATTAAAATCTCTACATATCTATGGTTGGTAGTATACTATATTTGATTGCATCCAGACCTGATATCATGAAGGCAGTAGGAATGGTGGAAATAATTAAATCATCTCCCAAGGAATCACATGTGATGGATGTCAAGAGAATATTTAAATATCTTAAGGGAACATCATAATTTGGCTTATGGTATCCAAGGAATAAAGGATTTGAACTAATTGCCTACACATATGTTTATTGGGCTAGTAGTGTGGATGAAAAAAAGAGCACTAGTTGAAATGAATTTTTCTTAGAGGAATGTATATTCTCATGGTCAAGTAGAAAACAATCATCAATTTCACTATCTACAAAAGAGGTCAAATATATTACAGCTGTTGAATGTTGCACTCAAATATTATGGATGATACAAACATTAGAGGATATTAAAATTGAATGTAATCCACTGATACCTATCTATTGTGACAATACAAGTTCCATCAACATATGAAAGAATCCAGTCATGCATACAAAGACAAAACATATACCCATCAAGTAGCATTTATTGAGAGAGCAAGTTAGTGACAAAAAGGTTATATTGGAGTATGTTGGTTCAAAGGAGAACATAGCATACATATTCAATAAACCCCTACCTAAAGAAGCATTTGAACATCTATGGAAAAATTTGGGAGTAATCTCCCTACAATAAAAAAAAAATGGGCTCATGATGACAGGGGGAGAAATGTTGACAAAGGGATTTGTCAAAAATAGAGGATGGAAAAAGGTTCACTGAAAAAAAGAAAAACTAAAAAACTAAAGTGTTGTTGATGGGAGAGCAAGAAATAAAAAATGACAAGTACTGTCACTCAAAAAATAAGAACGCTAAGAAACATACAATTGGTGATTAAACTCATTATGGTATCATAGGCCTTGACATTTATGTTAAAGGGGGAGAAAACAATGGTAAAAAAATTATTCATTGTTAGGAGAGCATTTTGTTTTACGATGTGTTTCCATCAATGGAAAAAGGGGAGATTGATGGAAATATTGTGTTGGCATTGATGTTAAAATGAAGACAAGAAGTACCAAAGTGAAGTATGGAATGGAACTATAGAAAAATCTATAGGAATACTAAGTTACAAGAATGAAATAGACTACTAGAATACAAGGGATTTCCTAGTCGAGTGCTTTGAAATAATGAAAGAATGAAAATTAAAGAATGAGACAATTTCAATTACTTCACTGGTTGAGTCAAGTTTTCCTAGTGACTTTATATTCTGTTGAGATAGGATTATGATGAAAATAATGAATATTGGCAAGTCACCCTCTTGAATACTTTCTCATGCACTATCATTTCAGAGTGTAGTCGAAGGGAAATTTGTTGATGCAACACTTCATGTAAGCGATAAAACCCCCTACAGAATACACTAGGGTTATAAAGTGGAGGTAGAGCTAACCATCTAAAGTCTCCTACTTTTAACAACTATCCCGACATTACCCCACAATCATACATAAAAATAAAAGTATAAGGATTCGGTAGTCCTACCTTAAACTCCACGTCCGGTGTCGATCCCTTTTCACTTGGTTGTTTCTTGACTACAAGTCTCCTCCCAAGGATGACCTACATTCATCAAAAGACAAACAAGAAACTACAAGCATGCATTATACATATGTCTTAGTGGGTTATATATCATAACCAAAATGAAAATAAATCATGAAGATCGAAGACATCATTTGGTGGGATGGAAAAAGTATTTCTTTATATTAATCTCACAAAGTAGGTTACAATATGAGACCGACAATTGCTCCTCGAACTCGGTCCTAGGCTCCTCTTTACCATGCACCAGATTCTTCCACATATTTGTGTCCTCTTTAGTTCTCTCTGGGGAAATGGAAAGGATTTACAATGGAGGAAAAAAGGGCTGAA
Source organism: Picea engelmannii (assembly GCA_009831015.1). NCBI lineage: Eukaryota > Viridiplantae > Streptophyta > Pinopsida > Pinales > Pinaceae > Picea > Picea engelmannii. The sequence goes on from ML776550.1 coordinate 1,320,517, forward strand.
AAAGGGAATTCTGGTTCAAATTCACAATGTGGTTGCAAAATATTGGGGAAAAGGGGGGATATTGAAATGGGCATAGTTTCTTTTCTCTTGTGCTTCCCTTTGAAATGGGACCCCAACACCTTCTTTTATAGGCCAAAAATCTAAGTATTCGGTTGGGTGACCGACTATAGGCGGTCAAATGATTAGTAACAGCCCACAATCCTGTATCCCTTTGCAATTTTTATTTTTCGCACTTTTTGTAAGTGTATGCGGGTTGTAATGGTGCAGAAAGCATGTGCACATGGGCAATAGTGGTGAAGGGCATGTACAACTTCAAGAAAATGGTTTTTTAGAAGAGTTGTTCAATGATGGCTTGGAAAATATAGCAAGTAAGATGGTCTGATGCCAGGTATGCATGTTTGGTGCAATTTAGGGTTATAACAGATGCCCCCTAATGTGTGAGGTCATAATAGGATCTGATGACTGAAATACATTAAAAATCTTCACCAATGTACGAAGCGAGTGAGCCCAGAGACCAGAGTTCAGGAGGTGCCATCTACAAAATAATAATTTGTCTCACCGAGGTGGGCATACGCATGCTCGGGATGAAATAAAATCATGGCTACCAATCAAATAAACTGCAGATCCATGTCATATAACTATATAAAGTGTAGCCATGAGAAATAGACAACAGATCTACATCTCAAAATAAAAATATATGCATGTATAGTATCCATCTTTAAGAAGCTAATGACGCCCTATGGCTGGAGATGAGGCCTTCAAATCTCGAGAAACAACTTTGAGATCTTTAGAACTTGGGTAGGAGTGTAATATCATTGTAAAACTTCACTACCCATAGGTCTTCGACGACTCGTTGGGAACAGACAAGAGGATCTCGATGATCAGGCAGAGAATTTCATTGATTTTGAACAAGGACTTGATTGGTCTTTCGGGGTGGTCGGGCATGAGGACAAGAGACAGACTGTAGAAGGGCCAACTCAAGCTTAACAAAACTTCCCCTGGACTAAAGCACGACAAATGATGAGACTCAGGCAACATGGCATTGACATAAGTTCACGATGCATGAGGAAACACAAACTCTCCATATGTCCGGAAGGATAACCAAACGGAGGAGGACACAACTCTATGTAGCGAAAACAACTTCCTAAGGTCATAATAAATCCCAGAGATTGACGAACAAATGAAAGAATGTGGTTTGTCCAAGGGTGACTCATTGTGCTACCAATAAAAAGAAAATACTTTTCCCTTCCTCTTTTTTGGGTATATTTGATTTTTTTGTCTTTTTCAATAATTTTGGAAAGCTTGAAAAAGAATAAAATAATTCTACATTACAAAGGAGAAACGAGTGTCATAGACATACTAGTTCTAAGCGCAAGGAACACACTGATGCTCAGAGCAAGGAGATATGTGCAGGAAAAGGACACTTGGGAAAAATCCTCCATGGGTCAAGGTGTCAAGATGTAGAGGCAAAGTGCTACAAGGCTTGTGTATAAGGCATTCTTCACATGGTTCAGTTGAGAGCAACATGGAGCCGACATTAGGCTAAAGACGCAGGAATGAAAATGTGATTAATAAGACACAATGATAACATCCTTCGATGTAATTCTAATGAGTACATATAAGGTAAGCTCAACATTTTTTTATTTTTAGAGAGTCTGAAAAAGCATAACATGAGACTCTACTGGGGTACCTTTTTCGAAGGTAGTCTAGTCGGTTTGAGAAAGGGGTAAACTAGCACCAAAAAGACGTCTATTCAAAACCATTTTAGCAAGTGTGACAAAAACAAGATCACTCAGAAATATTTTCATATTTAAGGAGTTTGAAAAGAGCTTAACTATGGATTCCGTAAGGGATGTTCTTCTAGACCAATTTAATGAGTGTGAAGAAACAGGGTCACTCGACCATCTTTTCAATATTAGGGAGTCTGGAAAGAGATTAACTATGGACTTCGTGGGGGGTTCCTTTTTCGTAAATTTAGTCCCTCATGCCCAAAAAAGGGTTAAAAGTATACTTGAGAATACTCTTCTAGAGAAATGAAGCTCCTAGAGTATACCTTTGTTCATACAATTGACCGTCCGGACCGAAAAAGGGGTAAACTACCATCGGACAGACGTGCCTTCAAATTTTAGTTTGTCAAGCATGAAGGGAAACAAGATCACTCGACAATATTTTCATGTTTAGAGGGTCTGAAAAGGGCTTAAAAGAAGACCCGTCATTGTTTGGGAGTCCCAAGGGCAAGGTCAAGAGTGATGATGAATCATGAAAATGAGGCTCAAACTTGTAATCAGGAAAAACTAATAAGGACTCCTAAGCCTATAGTCATTAACGACGGCATGGAAACCAAAAGAAACGAGGATTTAACTAGGGAATCCATGCAAAGGCATTGTCTACCACTAAATTACGACACTTCTAAAGAAACAAAGATGGTTCTGTGTCGCAACTCAGTGGGGTTGATCCTATGGAAAAGCGAAAAAAGACAACGAGATGCAGAAAGTGGAGGTGGAAACCTAACTTAGATGCAAAAAGTTGGAAAAATGACTTTTTTACCAAAGGACCTTTAAAAATGAACCAACTCTCAAAAAGTTTCCCAATACCAAAAGTAACATGTATCATAACATCCCATAAGAAACTCAAGAACCATACTAAATGATATGTGAGCTAGAAAAATGACAAAGGGGGCCAAAAAATGACAAAAAGGGGCCAAAAGGTCTATAAATATAAGCTAGCAGCTCATTATCACCATTGTAAATTGATAATTGACCAAGAAGTAAAAAACAACCCTTTGTTAAAAGAGTTGATTCCAAGAGCTTCAGAGGATGAAACAAACTTCCACTTGGCCCAAGTAAGTGCAAACTAGCTCCTCTTGCATTTATATACTTTCCTTTTGCATTTAATTTGTTTTTTGGGGGATGTATTAGGACAAACCACATATTCCCTTATGCAGAAAACAATCTGCCTGCATGCATACGTGACTGTTTCCAATACAACCCATGTACACACTCCAAATTCTGGAATTTTTTTAAAAAGAAAGATTTTTTACTCTCTTTTGAACTTGTTCTTTTTGTAGGATGTAGGTTCATTGGAGAGAAAGGGAGCATGACGACATTGATTCTTTGGTCTCCGAAGACCCTGCTTCTCTTTCCATATTAGCTCAATGTGGTTTGTTGAAATACTTCTAGTGTCCACTCATGAGGGCACAACCCAGGTTATTGAATGCCTTGGTATATTACTGGCACGCGGATGTCGAGGCATTTATTCTTGAGGGGTAGTCATTGACTCCAACGACTGAATAAATTTACTTCCTAACCGGTCTCTCAAGGAGAGGGGATCCAATCAACTTGCGTACCTTTCCCCCGGGCCTCACAACATAGCTGAGTTAATTGAGATACACTACGAGGCGGGCACAGATAAAGTGGTTTCTCAAGTGTCGATCCACAAGATTTTCAACCTATCACTGGAAGTGATAGTTTTATTTATTAGGCAGATCATTGGATCTGTGACTTTACATCAGGCTTACCGGGCGCACATGAATTGTGAGGTACAATGCTTGAATGCACGAGTGTTCGACTAGAGCACAACCATGCTAGATTGCATGAAGAGACAACTGACAGAGTGTCGGGTGTGGGAGAAGAAAAACCTTGGGTTTGGGACTGTTTTATGTTATTTCTTCTGCGAGAGGGTACCTAGTATTAGTCCACGAGAGATAGTACGAGGGCATGAGGTCTCCCTCCCAGCATTATGTAAATGGGAGGTGTTATTTCCATGACAAGGAGGAGGGAGGACCACCAATATTCCCATATCTACCGGAGTAGAACGAGAATTGATAGGTATGTTTATTTTTCAAAGTTATTTAATTTTTATTTGTTTTAATATATATCATTTTTGTGTGTACCATATTATCTGACAACTATGTATCTTTTATGTAGAGATGTGGGACCAATGCATCCAATAGACTTCTTGAGGAATAGGTGGCATCCTTGACCAAAGGGAGGACTAGCCGAAGCCGCCAGACCAACAACAGCAGTAGGGGGACCTCCAGCCGGAGAGGTTGAGAGAGTATTGAGACGAGTGGAGTGAAACCTCGCCATGATCACTGACGAAGTCCCTATGGCATAGATCGAGGATCTTCCACCAACGATGCAACCTCATGTAGTTGGGGTACCACGAACTTGGGTCCAACTCTTCCGGTGTTTGGAAAACATCATTGTTCACTACAAGAGGGCCAACAGGCCCCACCCTTAGCTAGGATGGACTACTTACGTGCCTAGGGCACCTTTTGTATATTTTTTAGGGAATAAGATTTGTGACTCTTACTAGACATATATTTTTGAGGAACTTGTGCCCACCTATGTACTCTGATACTTTCGATAGATATATGCACATTTACATATTTTTATGTCTTATGGATTACATTTATTTACAAATTTATTTACATGTGTGTGTGTGTTCTTTTTCTTACATGTGTGCAATATGCCAATCTAATACATGATTAGCTAGAGTATCTGTGATTTGATTCAATCTCCTAGGAACATGGATGTACGTAATGTAATCAAAGCTTCGTTCTAAGAGACATACCCTAATAAACCGTCAGTGTAGAGTAGGATCGTAAACGTGGTAAACCCAATTTAATTGGGACACAACCAGCTGAGCATCTAAGTAGACCCAGAGATGAGAGATACCATGCGAAAAAGCATCACGAAGAAACTCTAAGACTGTGTTGTATTTGAAAACATTTTTTATGGCATCGCCTAAACAGATACCTCCTGAAGATAACAACTAGCCCTGATGTGTGAAAATGACCCAATATGTGGAAGCAAGCCTCTGAGTGTGCCAGCTAGTGCCATCCGTAAACCCAACGAACACCTCTGATTCACTTGACATCTCCCATGGTGAAAAAGATGACATAAAAAACGACACGTCCATAAAACCAAAAAGACAACAACTAAAAAAGAAAAAAAATGTATAAGAACTATACATATGTACAAGAAGTCACCCAAGGCGACCCACCTATGAGTAATACTTCTTGAGGTAGATCCCATTTCTAGGCTCCGCCAAATCATTTCCCTCAAATTCCATCGGACGATAAGTGCCCTTCTTTAGAACCTCCTTCATGATGAAAGGTATGAACCACATGGGTTTGAACTTTCTTGCCCCTAGGGGATCCTTATCTTGGTCATAGACCAAGACAAGGTCGCCTTCAGAGAAAATTTGAGGACGAATGGACTGATCATAATGACACTTGAGTTTTTGTTTGTGAGCCTCGTTGGCCAAGGCTGCATCCCGATGCTGCTCATCGAGCTGCTCAAGATATAATAAATGATCCTCAAGTGGTGAAGTGTCTGGAAATAATTGTACTGCCAACTTTAGAGATGGGATCTGGAATTCCATAGGCAAGACTGCTTCCATCCGGTAAACAAGTTGAAAAGGTGAGAAACTGGTTGCAGTCTTAATAGACGTTCGGTAGGCCCATAATGTTGAGTACAAAATCAAATGCCAATTTGACTTGGTCGAATTGATCGTTCATTGTAGAATAGTCTTAAGGTACTTATTCATAGCTTCCACTTGACCATTCGCTTGTGGGTAGTAGGGTGACGAATGTTCTTGCCTCAACCCAAGATTTGACGTTAACTCAAACATAATTTTATTCTGAAAGTGACTGCCATCGTCAGTGCCAATCTCTCTCGGGATGCCGAACCTTGCTATTATCTAGTTAAACAAAAAGAGAGTTGTTTTCTTGCCATCATCTTTGAACATTGGCATAACTTCGACCCACTTCATGAAGTAGTCTATTGCTACGATAATATAACAGTGCCCCCTTTATTAAGGGGGGTTGCATGTAGTGTAATCAATACCCCACTTGGTGAAAGGACCAACTGTGATGACGGGAAACATGGAAGTGGGGTGTGCCCTCATCTTCCGAGAGAAGATCTGACATGGGTGGCACTTCTTGACCGATTCAACACAATCTTTGATTAATTTTAGCCAAAATTAACCAGCTCGGAGAATATTTTGGGTTGTTTCCAACCCAGACAAATGACCACCACATGCTCCAGTGTGGCAATCATTAAGCACCATTTTCTCTTCTTCATGGGTGAGACACTAGCGAAGGATGCAATCTAAACCTCGATGATATAGAGTGTCCTAGAGTATGAGATAGTTCTTGTCCTGATGGTGTATACGGAGATGCTCATCATGGGAAGCAGAGGTGGGGCATTTCAAATTCTAGAGATAGGCTAGTATATCTCCATAACAGGGGTCCAAAGACACGATCAAAAATATGTATCCTTTAATAGGTGACTCCTCGAGTATAACATCACCTGATTCAACTGGAAGTTCTGAGATGAGTTCCGCGAAGACCAACGACTTTTTGGATTTCGTCGAAACAAAATCAAAGTCAAATTCTTGGAGGATAACTATCCATCTATTGATCTTTCCATCAATTACATGTCATGTCAATACGTATTGAAACAAATTCACAATGACAATGATGGTGGTCTTGCGAAACAAGATATAATGAAGGAACCATTGGATCACATGAGTTGTTGCCAACACAAGTTTTTCAACGTGGTAATAATTGAGTTCCAGTCCAACTAGGCCTCGTCTCAGGTAATAAATCACGTATTCTTTGAGCAAATCATCCTCCTGAACCAAGACCATACCAATGGTCGACTCCGCAGCAACAAAGTACAATAAGAAATCTTTATTATAATTGGGTGGCCGAAGCAGAGGGGTAGACGTGAGGGCACATTTCAATGCTTTGAAAGAGAACTGAGGCACTTCATCCCAATGAAAAGTAACATCCTTCTTTAGTAAACGCATGAAACCCTTTGCGATCTTGGCATAGTTTGCGATGAAACGCCATAAAAAGTTCACTTTTCCCTGTAAACTCTGAAGCTGAGGGACTGTGCACGGGGGAGGAATCTGAATTATCACCTCAACCTTTAGAGGATCGACCATGATCCCTATTGTCGAAGCTATGAAACCTAGCAGACAACCCGATGTTATGCAAAAACTGCATTTGTTTGGATTCAATCGAATCCGGTAGTAGCAACATCGTTCAAAGATAAGTCAGAGGTGTGTGGGATGATTAGCTCTCTTACGAGATCGTAATGTTAAATCATTAAGATAAGCCTCAACTATGTGTTTGAGATCGTTGAAAGAAAAAGACATGGCCCACTGAAAAGTAGCTCTAGCATTTTTCAGAACAAAAGGCATCTTTCGATAAGAGAATGTACCCCACAGACAAATGAAAGAAGTTTTGTGTTGGTCTTCGGGTTTGATCTGTATCTAATTTTATCCCGAAAAACCATCCATGAAATAAAAGACCTCACAACCTACGCATTCATCGACTATGTGGTCAATAAACGACATGGGGAAATTATCCTTTGGACAAGCCTTGCTCAAATCACAGAAGTCCGTACATATGCGAATCGTACCTTGTTTTTTGTTGACTAGAACGAGATTTGACACCCATTGAGTCAATTGGACAGGGTAGATGAAACCAGCTTCAAGCTATTTCTCTACATCGGCCTTGGTAGTTGTTTATTTCTTAGGATTAACCGAATGAATCTTCTGCCAGACCAGCTTAGCGTCAGGGTATGTTATGATTTCATGTTCGACGATTCTTGGATCTATGCCTAGAATTTCCTCATAAGACCAAGAAAACACATCGTGGAATTATTTAAATAAATCCTTATGGATTCGAATATCCTTGAAGGAGAATTTCACTCCGACGAAGACATTCTCCATGACGTCAGGGGTTCTAGAGATATCAATAGGTATCATTTTAGCGATGGTTTCCATATTTCCTTTAGCGTAAACTACGTGCATAGCCAAAGTATTGATAGGACAAGACCTATCTCCAATCATATTCAAAGTGAATTCACCTACTTCAATTCTTCTTAACTATGGTAGTGAATAAGATCTATGATGGAGATCATCCCAGGGTCTGTCCGGACTAGTCATTTCCTCAATAATCACCTCATCTGAGGGCAAGAATAAGTCTAAATAATCAATATCGACAAGGGAACCTTGAGCCCAAATAGGCTCGAGAACCGGATCTAACTTTTGTGCGGGAGTCAGATCGGAATCGGTGGAATCTTGTTGGACTATAGAGTATGCAAATTTTGTCGCGGACAAAGGCATGGCCATGCCATGGTGCCCTGTCCCTTCCATCGTGGATGATGGGGAAGGAAGAGTCCATGGATCATCAAAGTAAGTCGTACGAAATGACGAGACTTGAAAAATTTCAACCTTAGACTGGTCGGGGACTGCCAATATGAACTTAATGTTGCCTGAAGGAGGTGGGTAATCGAAAGTACCCATCAAAGGTGGGCACAAACCAACCCCTATGTTGACGATGTCGAGTTGAGGGTTATCAATCATGGGGACAGTGGATGCCCTCGATGAAGGGTCAGGATGGGAGAAAGACAACTGATCAATGAAAACGATCCGACCCTTGTGTGGAAACAACAAGACTCAGACAATTGTAGTGACCACTGCATTCATAGCATAGGTCCAACTCCTTCCTAACAAGATATTGTAGTCGAGAGATGCATCGACCACTTCAACCTCGATGCACATGGTCGTCCCCCCTAACTGCATGAGGAAAGAGGGGATGATTCCATGTGGTCAGAATGAATGACCATCAAAAGTGGTAAGAAGAGTAGGTGATGGAGACAAAACGGGTTGGCCAATGGACTTCCAACATGCCAATGACATCACGCATGTCGAGGCACCCTCATCAACCACTATGCAGAAAATGTTCCGAGTAAAATTTTTGTTGTGTAAGCCACTACTATCTGAAATGCCACATGGTAAGGGAGACAAGGTTTTAAGTTAGTCGTATCAAGCATGATCGTTCCCGGATTACAAGTCTCAGTAGATCCTAAGGAAGCTAACAAAGACTTTCTCTAGGAAGGGCATCTCTAGAGGACCTCCAAAGAGGAGATTGCACAAGGGGTTTGAGACAAATCCTCCACCATATAGTAGTTCTAGGCGGCCCTTGCATTTGGATTGTGGGAATATTTCTTGAACGCACCTTTTGGGATGCGTGTCATTGTTTTTCCCAATGAATTCTCAAACTGGAGAGGAAGAGATGGGGTTTCAGCTTATTTACCCTTCTGAGAGGTGTTTTTCATTCCGTAGTCGTGTGTCCTAGTTGATATATCAATGCTACCTTTCATCATATATACATTCACGGATGAAGGATTACTCGAAGACAAGGGGGGTCCCTGACTGCCCCCTTCCATGCTCGAAGAGGCTTGAGTTAAATATTTCCCATGTGGAAATGAGTTTGTTAGCACGACATGATGCTACTATGCTAATAACTTCTGGGCCTCCGCAAGCCGAGGGAATAGGTGAGTTGGATGGTCTTTTGTGCAAAGATTAAATGGATACTTCAACTTCTTATTTTTTGTGTTTCCCTCACCAAAATTATTTGTAGGTTTCTTATCCCCCTTACCCTTCTTTCTGTATTTCTTATTTCCATCAGGTTGTTGGGTGGCCTTCAGGTTTGTTGATTTCACACTATGTATATCTGACATTTGAGTAGGGGGAGCAATTGAACCTGTGGTCTGGCTGGCCGCTGTCTGCTATATTGATAATTATTGTAATTGATTCGACAACTAATCAGTGGGCTTCATTTGTGCTAAACCAACAATACCATCAACATGTGGTCCAAATATCTATCTGGTCTTCTCAAGTATCTACTGTGGCACTTCTGGAAAAACTTCGTAAAGTAAACCAGATTGAGAGTAAATCAACTCTAGATGTTGAGATCTCATTACCGCTTCTTCTTATGAAAGACCCTCGACATTGTGATGTATTTAGATAACTGAGGTACCAAAGAATTAAGGAACCACTCAAGAAGGAATGTTGGTGGGACCGGTACTTTTATCAAACTCTTTTGACATCTCCATTCTCGGATGTGATCTGAGATATGGTCCACCTTTGTTTCCTCAAAGTTGGCCAGCAAATCGGTGTTGGCATTGTATCTCATAGGTAATTGAAAATGGTTTAAGAAACCATTGCATATTTTCCAAAGGTAGAGTATCTTGAGCGATCGATCTCGATGTACCATTTCGCAGCACTCTCGATGAGAGTGAGTTGAAACAAATGCAACTAGATGAAGTCATCTCTCAAAGATTTGGATGAGCACCATAAATGGAAGGTAGTCACATGATCGCTTGGATCTTCATTAGGATTAGCTTCGAACTTTTGAATGTCTGAAGGAAAATTGGTTGGCATAGGAGGCCAACGCGGATCATGACAGATGGGGTTGTTTAGTAAAATTGTCAAGTCTCGCAAGTGCAGAGTTGCCAAAAATGGTAATTTGGGTTGTTGATTATAACCAGTGAAAAAGGAACCTGGAGTTTGGCTAGCACCAGGTTGCCAGGAAAAGTTAGGTTGTTGGCTAGGGTTCTAGTAATAACCATGCCCATGACCAACATACGGATTCTACACTTATTGAGATGTCATCGATTGACTCCTATAATAGGACGTAGAAGGTTGGGCCTGCGTTGTATTCCAAGGATTTTGGGAAGGGTTGCCCCCTACCAATCCGATGGGCATAGGTCCTAAGCCTTGCCTAGGTTTCCATTGGCTATGGAAGGGGTTTCCCCCATTTGGCATCCCTGACAAGGGAAATGACCCCTGCCACATATTCCAAGGTCCTTGTGAGGAAAGAATTCTTGAGTTTACCCCCTATGCAGGAATAGTAACCTGCATAGGATTTTGTTTTCCATAACCGAGGTTGTCCCCAGCCGAGACGAAAACTGATGAGAATGCGTTGTTACCAAACACACTAAACAAAGAGAATGGTTTCGAACCTACCATCATGCTATAAGAATGAATTCCTTGACTACCTAATCCAAATGAACTATAGTTTGCGTTCGGCCTGGCGAAGTACTGGTGAGCACCGCCGAGCGAAGGGGATGAAGGAGGTATATGACCCCCCCCCATAAGGTAAAGCATTATAAGGAGATGAAGTACCCCCAACGGATCCTTGCAGAGGAGTGTTCAATCTCCCTGCCCCCAAACCTAAATTATGTAGAGTGGAGTAGGAAAGGACAGAGTTTGTATCGAGGCCAAGCATCCTGTATGAGAACGAAGGGCCTCTCGCACTTTAGGTGAAAGGAGTAGTGATTTCCTCCATAGATGGAATCAAACCATTTCCTGAGGTAGAGGCGGTCGAGACCATAGTGGTCTGGATCAGTGACAGTTGGTTAGGAGGCAGAAAACCCCCTATAGTGATAGTCGTAGAGGGAGTATGAGGATTCCCTGAAGAAGTAGCAGCATTTTTCTACATCATTTCTTGTGACACCACCTTACGCTCGTAAGGGTGAACTTGTACGATGATGAGTACAGATAGATCAGTGATCGTAGGGTTATAAGGACCAAGAGCTTCTGCTCCAAGGTCAGAAATGGTTGGTTCCTCCAGAATCAAATGTTATCCTCTCAGAGGTGGGTCGGGCACAGTTTCCTGTGGCCCAGTGACCTCAAAAGACCCTTGCTGGTCTAGTCTTCACCTTAGCAGTGGCGGGGGTGGCTCCAGATCAACCAACGGCATGCCAAGAAGCCTTCACGATCGACGAAGCTCCTGATCCTCCACGGTGTGAGAATATCAACGACACACTAAGGATTTCTATTAACGTTAAATACCAACACACACTAGAAAAATATCCTATCAGAATGACAAGAAGATCATTAGCTAGTTGAAAGAACAGTTACACCAGCCAACACTAGAGCAACTTACCAGTGCAAGTGCAACTCGAATACGGAAGCACCCTCTGGGTATACTCTGAAACGCATGGACCAATGTCTGCCCTAGGTACCATGGTATACCCCCACATTTACATGTGTAAGTCACTAAGATAAAGGCAACTAGGTTGCCAACGCGCAAACAGTCACTAGGTGGCAGGCGGGTATAGTCGACAATCGGGTGGACCGCAATGAGTAGGGTATCAAGCCTGAAACCTATCAAGGGTATCGAAAGAAAGTGTTATGGAAGATGAATGAGGAACTTGAACAGATTCGAGACCCATGAAGCTCCATGGAAAATGCGATCAACGAAATCCTAAGATAAGCCCTCTATATCTGTTCCCCACTACGTTTGGTCCGACTTTGGAGGGGTTATATCCGATACCTTTCTGCACGCGACCTCATGTTTATCCCCTATGTTAGAGGAGGGTCCCAGATAACTTTCATGGTTACTGGACTTTCAAGCACTCCCTAGTACAAATTCCTATGTTTGTTTTTGTAGCCTTGAAGAGTTTCCTCTCCAATCCTAAATCAAGGCTCTAGCCTAGACTAAATTGATGGACCCTACAAACACAAAGTCTAATAACTTTTGACTAAGAATTAATTTTAGTGGTTGTATTAAGTCAAAGGGAATGGAAGTGAAACCAGTGATGTTATTTAAGAGATGAAAGAGAAGAGCATAAAATGAAACTGAAAACAAACTACTTCTTCTTCACAAATAAAGATTTGCTAATTTAAACTCTTTCACCAAAATTTTCGTAACTATTTTTCTCAGATCTTTGAAAAGAAAAACTTAAAACAAGATTTTGCTCGACTATGAGCTACTTAATTTCCTAAGTATTCAAATAAAGAACTTAAGAAAACTTTATTTTTCCTTGATAAATAAAGCAATAACCTAAACTACTTTTACCAAACAAAGAAATGAAATCTTTTTTTTATTTCAAAATGCTTCAAAATAAGAAACTTTAAAATGAATTCTTTTTATTTTCTTCTAAAGCAAGCGAAAGGGAAAAGTGAAGACAAGACAAGACCAAGAAATGACTTATGGCCCCACTGCAGATTGTAGGGAGTCACTGACCAAACCCAACATGTTGATCAGAAAAGACTCACAAACTTATCTGAAACCCTAACAAAAAAACACAAGAAATCTTTTAAATAATAAGCTAAACTAAGGTTAGAACTAAGCTACAGACTGCCATAATAGAGACCAGGACTAGATCAAGAAAACCCCTGAGAAGTATGATTTATGACATGGAAGAGGATGATTGCCTCTTCTTTAAAAAAGATTTTCTCAACACAAGCATGCTACTGACACTTCAGCAGCCAACGTATGTACGTGGACTGTCCAAAGGTAGGGCACGTATGTACACATGCAGACCCACTACACTACAGGCCACATACACCTTTGTAACTTCTCAAAACATTGAAAACTAACAGTCAAGCAAACTAGGCAGGGAGTACAAGTATTCAAGACCACAATCCCTTAAATACACACGTGCTTACAAAAAATCGGAAAAATTAATTAAACTAATTAAAGCACCCAAAAAGAATATCCCCTTAAAATCCTAGAGGTCTCCCCAGTACAGTCGCCAATTATGATGTAAGTGGGAAAACCCCCTATGGACTACACTAGGGTTCTAAAGTGTAGGTAGAGCTAATTGTCTAAAGTCTCCTACTTTTAACAACTATCCTGACATTACCCCACAATAATACATAAAAAGAAAAGTATAGGGATTTGGTAGTCCTACCTTAAACTCCACATACGGTGTCGATCCCTTTGTGCTTGGTTGTTTCCTAAATGCAAGTCTCCTCCCAAGGCTGACCTACATTCATCAAAAGAAAAAAAAGAAACTACAAGAATGCATTCTACATATGGATTAGTGGGTTAGATATCATAACCAAAATGCAAATAAATCATGAAGATTGAAGACATCATTTGGTGGGATGAAAAAATTATTTCTTTATATTAATCTCACAAAGTCGGTTACAATATGAGACCAACAACTGCTCCTCGAACTCAGTCCTGGGATCCTCTTTACCATGCACCAACTGCTTCAACATATTATTCTCCTCTTCAGTTCTCTCTAGGGAAATGGCAAGGATTTGCAATGGAGGAAAAAAGGGATGAAAAAGGGAATTATGGCTCAAAGTCACAACGTGGATGAAAAATATGGGGGCAATGGGGGGATATTGAAATGGGCATGGTTTCTTTCCTCTTGTGCTTCCCTTTGAAATGGGACCCCAACACCTTCTTTTATAGGCCAAAAATCTAGGTATTTGGTTGGGTGACCGGCTATAGGTGGTTAAATGATTAGTAACAACCCAAAATCCCGTATCCCTTTGCAATTTTTATTTTTTGCATCTTTTGTGAGTGTATGCGGGTTGTAATGGTGCAACAAGCTTGTGTATGCGGGTAGTAGTGGTGCAGGGCGCATACATCTTCAAGAAAATGGTTTTTTAGAAGAGTTTTTCAATGATGTCTTTGCAAAGATAGCAAGTAAGATGGCTTGATGCCTGGTATGCTTGTCTGGTGAAATTTAGGGTTATAAAAACACTGAGAACCCTTGAGTTTGTCATATCAAAATGGTAGTTGATTTTTCGTAGCAAGTTTTGGTCATCATTTTTTCCAGGCCGAAGTTGGATGACCCTTCAAACCCAAACAATTTCCAACAACCCCCAATGGTTAGATCCACTCAGGAAGTCAATTGTTGAATAAATTGTCATTGATTTCGAAGGTTAGTAAGTGATCAAATATATATCAAAGGTTAGTAAGTGATTAAATATAATTGTGACCTTTGTATCACTTTAATAAATAGAAAAGTGGAAATTTAAGTGAAAACGAAGTTTACACAAAAGTGGAAATGAAAGTGGACTAAATAAAAATAGGACTTTAATAAACAAAAAAAGTTGAAAAGTTAGGTGGAAGTAGAGTTTAGTAAAAGATGAGTAAATATGAAAGTGGAATAAATAAAAAGGTAAAATTGAAATTGTATTAAAGAAAAAGGTAAAAGTGCAAGTGGAGTTAAAGAAAAAAGGAAAAAGTGAAATATCACATGGTATGTGCACATGGTATTTACACACCATGGTGGTATTTATCTATGGTAAGGTAAAAAGTGAATTAAATCATGATGATCAAAATCTACTGACCCAATTGAAAACGTGACTAAACAATCTAAAAGGAAAATTAGTTCATTGACATTGTATTAATTAAAATAGTATGATTAATATCTTATATTGAAAAGGCACATACTTATAATGAATAGATACATTCCTATATTGAAGAGGCACAATTTTTCATTTGTACATGACCATTGGGAGACTATATAAATGATAATTATTGTTGAAAGAGGCTATGTCTTTGTGCTTGAAATCTGAAGTTCAATAATAGAGTTAGAGGCCAACAAAGTAAATGAAGATATGTAGTAGAACCCAAACAAGATTATGAATATTTGAAGATTGAAGTGTTGCATATAATTCATACACGCCTAGGGTTTATTTTTCCTAAGGTTTTCCCTATGTTTATTATTCCTTATTCAGTCTCTTATAGTTTAGGGAGAATATTCCTTTTCCTACATTCTAGGAGAATATTCTCTTTAGTTCACACTTCAGTTTGTTCAGTTTAGTGGATTTTAGATGCCACATTGGGATCATCACCAACTAATGTGCATTATCCTTGGGATTATCACCAGACTAGCGCATTATTCATGATTCCCTGATATCCTCCTCACTTTACTTTGTTTCTGATCCAGATTATTTTCAGCACGAAATGAGAGTGGAGATATTATAAATAAATGCATAGAGATATCTTAGATATCAAATATTATATTAGAAATGTATCATAGATGCAACCATAAACAAAAATATACATTAATACACAATTTTCTATTAATGAGGGAAAATGTACAAAGACTGTAATGTACAAAGTGAAAGACTCGCTAGAATGCTGGCAAGTTATCTCTGAGAAGAGATGTGATGGATAATCACATACGTGAGAAGATGATTTTAAAATGAGGCTTCAAAGTCCTTTTTATCATAAAGAAAATCAAAAACCCTAACCCCAAAAGATGAAAAACCAACAGTTTTGTGGACCTCGTTTTGGGTAGTTTGGTGTATCAATTTCCTGAGGGCGTAACTTTGGCATAAGATCTCCATTTGGGGCGCATGATAGCTTGTTGAAAAGTTATATTAGAGGAGGTTAATTTTGGGGGCTCAATTAGAGCCTTCATCTATCATTTAGAAGCTCGATCATGAAAAACCTTCATTTAGGCCCTCAAAATGGCCCCAGAAGTTAAAAACTGCTAAAAATAGTAAATTGCCAAAATTGCCAGAAAACTGTTTTGAGCCAGTTGGAAAAGGTGGGTGGCCACCGATATCCACCTATATCAATCCTCCCTCCTTAGTAATAAATGGTATCCATTTCATTGAGTTCTCGGGGGAGAGGGAAAATAGTTTGTTGAATCTGCATCTTGATGAGTTGCTTGCCTTGTTGGAGAAGTTGTGTTGCTTAGATTTTTTAAGGTTGTCACAAACCTATGGTTGGAAGGGTTGGACATTTTTAAACAGTCTAGATACATGAGATGTCCATGTGAAGAAGGAATATTTGTGCCTTTCTATAGTATTTTCAACCGACTTTTGTTGGATAGAAGGTTCTTGGGCCAAGGCTATAGTGGTTGCAGTATCCTTCTGTTCACCTTTTGAACAGATTGTGAAGAAGCTAAATTTTGTAGCATGAGATACTAACTTGTGACATTTTTTAGGTGGGACAGTAGTTGGAATCACCTATGGTATCCTATAGAGATGACCCCCCAGAGTAACAATGACACTACAGGGTCGAGACTCATAGATAACATGACGCTTCCACATATATGGCTGGCCCAAAACAACATCACAGACATCCAACATGGAAACATCACATAATACCCCATCCATGAAGGGATGGATGTCGTATGAAAATAAACACTACTGGATAACACGAATATCTCATCCCTGGCGAAGCCACCCGATGTTGTATGGTTGTGGGTGTGGTGTTGTCGACAATCCCAACTGTTTGATGACCTCTACTGAGATGAGGTTCTTATGGATTCCGCTATCAACAATAAAATGCAGTGGGGTCCCCTTCACCCACATATTTGAATGAGAAAGGTACTCCCCCTCTTCAGGATCTGTTGGTTCTTCTGGTTGAATTGATGCAGTCACAACAATAGCAGTGGGGTCTTCGTCAATGTTTTTTCTTTTGTCAGTATTTTATGAATCAGATTCTGAATCAGGGTTTAGCTCCCTGTCTTTGATTTCGGCCACCAATGAATGTTTTGAGTGATATTCATTGGTGTTGTGCTAGGGGATTTTGTGGAAATCACACCATTTTCCAGTGTCCTTCTTCATCTTCCCATGACCCTTATTTTCTTGTGGCTTAGACTGGTTTTCAAGAAGTTTTTTGTTAGGGTCATCTTCCTCATACTTTGGTTTTTGGGGATTTGCAGATCCAAACTCTCATTCATTTTGGTGCCTAAATTTCTTCTTGATTTTAACAACATATCGATACGCAACATCGAGTGATGAGATATCCAAAAAATCCATTTTAGTTTGGATGTATCTGTGTAGAGCCCCGCGATATTTCATAACCAAATGTCGCTTAGAGTCTTTGATACCCAGCTTGGTGCACAAGGTATGGAAGGTATTAGTGAACTCTGACACTTCTTGGCCCCTCTCTTGCCACAGTGTGTTCCATCTCATGTATTGGTATTCATAGTTTCCAACAGGGAAATACTGTTCCTTTACTATGTCCACAAAACAATCCCAAGTGGGATCGACCCCATATATTCTAGACTCTTCTATGGAAATTTTATCCCAGTAAGTTTCCCACCAATGTTTGACACCGGGGAGATATTTAAGGAGTGTGAAGGTGATCTTTTCCTTGTCGAAAAAATGGTGAAAAGAGAAATAACCTTCCAATAGATTTAACCATTTGTCTAGGGCATCCACATCTATCTGACCTTCAAATATGGGAATATCAAAATTAACCTATACCTTGAAAGGATAGGTTCTTACAAAGTGGTTGTTTGATGAATATGCACCTGTTGATATTGGTAGGTGTTGAATGAGGTGGGAAAAATTCTCCATCATTTCGTCCCTTTGTCGTGTGAGAGCTTGCTCAAGCAACAGATTGATATAATCGTTTTCTCCGTCATTTTTATTTTCTTCCACCATGGAGGGTTTCTTGGGCTTGAAAGAGATATTTTATTCAAGAGAGACAAGCTTGAGACCCAACTTGCTATACTTGTACCTCGTCGGGGACATGCATTGAGAAGAAATGATCAAGATCAACCTGCTCTGATACCACTGATCCAGATTATTTTCGGCATGAAATGAGAGTGGATATATAATAAAGAAATGTACAGAGATATATTAGATATCCAATATTATAACATAAATGTATCATATATGCAACCATAAACACATATATATAGTAATACACAATTGTTTTATTAATGAGCGAAAATATACAAAGACTGTAAAGTACAGAGTGAAAGACTTGTTAGAATGGTGGCATCATATCTCTGAGAAGAGATGTAATAGATGTAATAGCTACTTGCATCTGTGAGAAGATGATTTTATAGTGAGGCTCCAAAGGCCTTTTTAGCATAAGTAAAATCCAAAACCATAACCCCGGAAGATGAAAATCCAACAATTTTTTGGACCTCGTTTTGGGTAGTTTGGTGTATCAACTTCCCGGGGGCATAATTGTTGCATACGATCTTTCTTTGGCGCGCACGATATCTTGTTGGAAAGGTATCATCAAGGCAATTCATTTTGGGGGCTCAAGCAAAGCCTTAGTCTATCATTGAGAAGCTCAATCCTGAAAAAAACTTCATTTAGGCCCTCAAAATGGCCTCGGAAGTAAAAAACTGCTAAAAATAATAAATTTCCAAAATTGCCAAAAAATTGTTTTGAGCTAGGTGGAAAAGGTGGGTGGCCACCTCTATCCACATGGATTATTTTCATTCAGTTAACTGAAGATTGAGAGACTAGTTAACTGAGACTCGGTGGGATTTTACTCCTGTAACTACCGGTGTGTCCAGGTCACTCTATACCACCGCTATGGCACATTGGTTCTCCTCCAATGTACATTAGTTGAGTTATACATAGTATATCATGTGTAAATTATCATTCATTCATTTGGTTAATGCAAATTCTTTGTTCCCTCTCTCTTTTTTATCTCTTCTCTCATTTTTCTACAAAATGTGTATGCCATTTGATAGCTAGATCTTGTCTGTGCAGGTTCATTCACATTTACATGGTATCAAAGATGACGGATTGCTAGGAAAAATACACACTATATTCTTTTTGTAGGTAACGAAGATTGAAGTCAACGAGAAAAATGGAATTTCCAAAATAATGCATTCATACACTGTACAATTTATTTGCATGGAAGGAAAAGATGATAGTTCATATTCTAAGAAGAGGATTATACATGTTGACCATGGAAAAAAATACCAAACCCACATCAACCATAAAAAAATCCAAGTATCTAAATCGAATGGATGAAGCGTTTGGAACTATTTGCAGTCTCATTTCCCTTGAACTCCTCTTTGACATATCATCTTGTAAATTCCCCAATGAATCCTGTACCACCATGGAAAGGATTTTTGGCAAGTAGGACGAGATGAGGGGACACATTCTTTATGTGGAACTGCTCACTTTCAATCCAAAAACCTTCAACAATCTCCAAGATTTCTTTACCAAATATAAGGATTTTTTGTCGCAACTCGAGGCTTGTGAGGTTGATAAATCTGAGGAGAAACAAATGGTTCTTACCATTCTCTCTAAAATTGGTCTGGACTACTTAGTGTTTGTATCCACATTTCATTTAGTTAGAATTACCTCTGAAGCCACCTAGAAGATTACCTCTCTTGAGGTCTTTATTGAATCTCTGACACAAGAGAAGAACAAGCTTATCAACATGGCAAAAATCAAAGGGCCAAAGGAACATGCACTTGTTGTACAATATGGTAGTAATCATTCAAATCATAAATCTAAATACGAAGAAAAAAAGAAAGAACATTCAAATCCAAATAAGGAAGGTTACTCAAAACCCTTCAACGATGCCTCCGGATCCAAAGGTGGAAAGGGAAGAAAAGGGGAGAAATTCACTTACTGTCATAAAGGATTCCATCCAGAATCCACATGTATGAAAAAAAAAATCTTAAATGGCCCAAATACTTCAACAAAATAACCTTGGATATTTCATCCCTGAGGGTGCCAAGAAGAAGAAGCCAGAATATCAAAATCCCAAGAAAGGTAATTCTAGCCATGCATTGATTGCCATCAAATCCTCTCCCAATGCTTGGATTGTAGATTTAGGAGAATCACACCACATGGAAGCCAAAAAAGAAGTATACTCTTCATTGGACACATTAAAAGGTCCTCCTATTATGATGGGGGACAACTCTCAGGTCGAGGTCACTAGAAAAGGAAGAATTGAACTCACAAATGAAAGCTTTGAGAATGTGCTACACATTCCCAAACTTTCTGTCAATATTTTCTCCGTGTATCAGATGAAAAACTCCAGCACTGGAAAAAGATTTGTATTCACACATGATGCTATGGATATCTAGGACATGCAAACCAATTTCAAGGTTTCTACTGGTGAGGTAAATCATCAATCCAGACTCTACACATTTTCTGAATTTATTGAACCAGATTCTGTTTTACTGCATACCCATGATGATAGTAGGATACAACACGAAAGGTTTGGGCATTTAAATTTTAGATATATGCAACAACTTAGAAATTAGGGAATGGTTGATGGTATACCTGACATCCACTTCTCCAAAGGAATTTGTGAGGGATGTGTTCTTGGAAAACACCCTCAAGAGAAATTCGACAAAGGAAAGAATCATAAGGCCTCCTTTCCTTTAGATCCAATCCATAGTGATCTAATGGGCGATGTGTTCTTGAAAAACACCCTCAATAGAAATTTGACAAATGAAAGAATCATAAGGCCTCCTTTCCTTTAGATCTGATCCATAGTGATCTAATGGGCCCTTTTTCACATCCATTAATCAATAAAGAAAGGTACGTTCTCATTTTTTTTGATGATTTCTCACGCTTCACATGGAATTTATTTCTCAGGAAACAATCAGAGGTCTTTCAACACCTCAAATATTTCAAAGCCCTTATTGAAACACAATTAGGAAAGAAGATAAAAGCCCTCCGAACAGATAATGGGGGGGGAGTATGTCAACCATGAGATACAAAATATTTTTCTTGAGTCTGGGATTCAGTTTCATAACATAGTTCCTTATACTCTGCAACAAAACATAGTTGTTGAGCGTAAAAATAGATCTCTAAAAGAGATGGCATCTTGCATGCTACATGGAAATTCACTTCGACAGATATTATGGGCTGAAGCACTTAATTGTGAAAACTACATCCAAAACATATCTCCAAATAGATATGTCAAGGATAAGACCTGCTACGAGGCTTGGAGCGACCTAAAACTAAAAGTGACCCACTTTCGTATATTCGGTTCTCATTCATGGGCCAAGATTCCCTCTAAGAAGAGGAAGGAACTTGATCCACTGAGAACATAGTGTATATTTGTTGGATACCCAAACAATGTGAAGGAATATAGATTCATTGATCTCTCCTTAGACCATCTCATTATTGAGTGTAGTGTCCAATTCGAGGAAAGTATCTCACATTTACCTCAACAGCCGCATGAAAACACATTTGTTTTTCCACCTATCAAATATGATGAGCATGCACATGTTGACTCTTCTTCAGATAAGATTTATGATTAATAAGATTCAAATGATTCATATACTGAGTCAATATAGTCAGATGCAGAGTCGGTTCATGCATATGAAGATGGAGAGCCAGAGAAGAGGCCCAAGTAGGCCAATAATACTCTTCAGGATGTAGGAGATATTGTTTGGGATCTAGCTGATACTAGGAGGAATCGATCTAATTTCGAGGATCCTCCTCTTGCACTCACTATCGCTGAATCAATGCCACCCAAGAATATTTTCTCGGTTCATTATTCAGATCCACATTCCTATGTTGAGGATGGTGGAAATACCTTTTGGGAATCCACCATGCAGGAGGAGTACAACTTCCTCCTCGAGAACCAGACTTGTGATTTGGTTCCCCTTCCTTTAGGAATGAAACTTGTCAGGTGAAGATGGGTCTACAAGATGAGGAATGTAGAAGATGGATGGGTTAGCAGATACAAATCTAGGCTAGTTTCCAAAGAATTTCAGTAGGTGCATGGCATTGACTATGATGAGACCTTATCTCTAGTAGTGAATATGACTTCCATACATTTGTCACTTTCCATGGCAGAAACCAAGGGATGGGAAGTCCATCATATGGATGTGAATAATGCATTTCTTCACGACGATCTCTTTGAGAAGATCGATATGGATCAGCCCCAGGGATTTGTGCAAGTTTTATCTTTAGTATTTCAACTGAAGAAGTCTCTTTATGGCCTCAAGGAGACCTCGAGGGCATGGTATTCCAAGATGGAATCCTATATGTTGTCACAAAACATTGTACATTGTAAGTCAGACATAAATGTTTACATGCTCAGGATGACTGATTCACTTCTACTCCTAGTTCTGTATGTTGATGATTTTTTTATCACTGGTAGATCGACTTCAATGATTGTTGCAGTCGAGAGAATTCTGCATGATAGGTTCTTGATGATGGACATGGATTCACTACATTTATTCCTTGGAGTTGAGATCAATCAGGATGCATCTAGCATCAAAATGTCTTAGGAAAAATTTGCACGAGATATTCTTGAGAGATTTCACATGATAGAATGAAAGCCTGCCCTGACTCCTTTCCTATCAGGAGTCATACTTGAGGATGGAGAGGAAACTCCACTAATGGACAACACACTATACAAAAATTTAGTGGGGATCTTGTTTTATCTCACACACTTCAGACCAGACCTCTCCTATGTAGTTGGAGAAGTCTCCAAGTTCATGTAGAAGCCGCATGAGCTACATTGGAAGGATGCAAAGTGTATCATTCGATACGTACATGGAACCATCACCTTTGGGATTCACTATGAAGAAGACTCTACATTAGACCTCATCGGGTTCACTGATTCTGACTGGGCCAGTGATAACATTGATCACAAGTCCACATATGGTTAATCACTTAGTCTTGGTTCTAGGCCTATCTATTGGTTGAGAAAGAAGCAGGTTGCTATTGCTCTATCTTCATCCAAGGAAGAGTACAAAGGGGTAGTTAACATAACCACTCATGCTATGTGGCTACAACATTTTCTCACTGAGTTAGGCATTTGGTTTCACCAGTTGATCATAATATGGTGTGACAAATAGAGCACTTTGAATTTATATAGAGATCCAATTCAAAGGCATCAGATGAATCACATTGAGACCCACATGCACTACATCAGGGACTTAGTACACGAGGGGATCATCGACCTTCGGTTCTATCCTTCAACATAATAGACTCTGACATCTTCACCAAGACCTTCACTGAGCAGAAGTTCCATTCTTTACGTAGTCATCTTGGAGTGAAGGACACAGTTGCCTAACAATTGTCAATTCTTCTTTTTACATAAATTTTACTTTGAGGGGGGATTTCCCATGATTTTTTCCCTCTTTCCTCATTTATTTCAGTGTATCTTTTGTATTTGGGTACCTAACATAGCCTCATTGCCAAGACCCATTCTTTATTTTCACCATAGTGATGTTCAAGGGGGGTGTTGGAGATCATTCACACACACCTAGAATTTCTTTTTCCTAAGGTTTTCCCTATATTTATTAGTCATTATTTAGTCTCATATAGTTTAGGGAGAATATTCATTTTCCTACATTCTAAGAGAATATTCTCTTCAGTTGACACTTCAGTTTGATTAGTTGAGTGGAGTTTAGATGCCACATTGGGATCATCACCAGCTAATGCACATTTTCCTTGGGATTATCACCAGAATAGCGTATTAATCATGATTCCCTGGTATCCTCTTCACTTCATTATGTTTCAGTGAGTTAACTGAAGATTGACAGACTAGTTAATTGAGGCTAGTGGCAGTTTACTCCCGTAATTGTTGGTGTGTGTCTAGATCACTCTAGACCATCACTATGGTGCATTGGTTCTCCTCTAGTTCATATTAGATGAGCTATACATAGTATATCATGTGTAAATTATCATTCATTCATATGGTTAATGCAAATTCTTTGTTCTCAGTCTCTCGTTTCTCTCTTATCTGATTTTTCTACAAACTGTGTATGTCATTTGCTAGCTAGATATTATCTATGCAGGTTCATTCAAATTTACATGAATTACTTATCATAAAAAGGGAGGTTGGGTGGTGCTATGGAAGTTTAGAGCCTGTAAAGGAGGTTGTAGCCTCATTCCAATTGAAGCTGGTAAACCAAGGTGTTGCAACATCTTTTCAGTTATAGCTGAAGAAACTAGGGAGTTGGTGCTTCCCTCCAGTCGATGCTGGTAAAATCTAGGGGGTTGAAGCCTCCTTCTAGTTGCTGCTAATAAAATAGGGAATTGGAGTTTCCTTTGAGTTGGATATCATAAATTAAATGTACTATTTATTGAAAATAAGAAGAACATTTGTTTCTTTTGGGTTATCGACATTACATTTCTATGTATTGTACCTTTCTATTGATCATTTGTTTTGATTTGATAAAATTAATAATGAAGTGGTTTTAAATTATGGAAAAAGGATAATACTGATTCACCTTGCCCTCTTAGTATCAAACAATATTTCAACAAGTTTATTTTGTTTCTCTTCTGTCAAATATGCCTTACCTCTTATCATGATATTCCTGAAAATTTTCATAAACTTGCTCTCTAGTTTGTTGCACTTCAACTAACTAATTCATTCTTCTTGTCAGGTCATTAAGTTCCTCTTCACTATCCTACGACAATTTCATCATAGGCAAAGAAAGGTTAATAGGTAGTATAAAATAAATTCCATAAATCAATTGGAATGGAGACATACCTATAGACCTTTTAGTGTTGATTATGTTGGCCCAAAGTGCAAATTCTAAATGAGAGTGCCAAGATTTTTTTACATCCAGTTAATGTTTTCTTAATAATTCTCAATAATTTTTTGTTCGATGATTCTACCAATCCATTTCCCTAAGGATAATAGGTAGTTTAATGTCCAAGAATAATGTTGTATTTTTGACAAAAATATATCATTGCAAGGGACTTAAATGCTTGAGCATTATCAGTTATAATTTTTCAGGGGTATCCAAACCTAGATAGAGTATTATTTCAAGGAATTTAATCACAACTCTATCGGTGGAAAATCTTGTAGGAATTGCCTCCACCCATTTAGAAAATTAATTTGTTGCAGTTAAGATCCATTTGTGTTGTGCACAAGAAGCATGATGAATATCACCTATAAAATCTAAACCCCATTGTTCGAAAGGGGATTCAACGTTTATGGGTACCAATGGTAAGGAATAAAGTTTTTGTTTACCTACAAAACTATGACATCGTCTGCATGATCTCACCTTTGCATTCACTTCAGTAAATAATTTTGGTCAATAATAACCAACTCTCGTGATTTTATATGTTGTATCCCTCCAATAATTGTGTCCTCCACATATTCCTTTATACAATTTAATAAAACTCCTAAAGGATATTTCCAATAGAGTTTTTCATCTATGATGTAATGCTTGATTGCTTGAAGTTTGAGTGATGTAGCTTTAGATTGGCTAACATTAGGTGGAATTTCAAGAAGTTTTCAAATAAAACACAACATTTACCTTTATTATGGTCTCCTATAACTCTACTTCCTCAAATTTTGTTGAAGGATGTTCTTCTATTTCTAAAATTTGATTTATTCCAAGAACTCTACCATTTGAATCAGCAAGAAGATTTGATAAACCTTGACCTTTAATCATCTATATTGGTTTTATTTCAAGGTCATACTCCTGAATTTTGGCTATCCATTTTCCTTTTTTCCCATTAGTATCAAGATGATTCAAGACTTCTTTCACTGTGTTTCTAGCAGCATAAGCAATTATTTTACAATGGAGAACATAAAATATGAAATACGTGAGTCCTTTAACTAATTCATAATCTTTTTTTTCAACAATATTATATTTAAGATCTGAGTCTCTCAAGATTTTGCTAAAAAATGCAATTGGCTGTTTTTTGTTTTCTTCATTTCTTTGCAAAAGAAAAACAACAAAATAGTGTTATCAGAGGCAAAAGAAAAGATAAGAAACTCTTTGGAATAATATGGAATTATCAACACTGGTTCTTCCCCCAAGGATTTCTTAATTTGATCAAAAGAATATCTAGCCTTTGAGGACCATTTATCCTCTCTATCCTTCTTAAGCATGTTAGTCAAATAATTTACCACTTCAACAAAATTAGGGATAAATCTTCTCAAAAAAATAATCTTGGCAAGAAAGGATTGAATCTCCTTATTTCTTGGTAGGATGATAACTTTAATTTTTTCAACACATTGAGGATCAACCTTGACTCCTTCCTTCGAGACAATGTGTCCAAGTAACTTCCCTTCCTGCATAGAAAAATGAGATTTCTTTCGATTCAATAACAAACCAAATTTTTTACATTTAACAAGCGTTTTCCTGAGATGTTTTAAATGATCATCCTCTGATTTAGATAAAATGGTTAGATCATCTAAATAAATCACAAAAAATGTATCCTTTTCCCCAAAAAATGTTATGTCCATTTCTCTTTGAAATGTTTCTCCTACATTCATTAGACTAAAGGGAATTTTTTTATACATAAATGTTCCCCATGGTGTGGTAAATGTAGATGTATCTTTTTCCTTCTATTTATAGCCTTAAAATCCCTTAATAATTGATATTCTATTAGCACCTACTAGTTTTTGCAATACATGGTCCATTTTAGGGAGAGGATAGTTATATTTTAATGAATATTTGTTGAGATTTCTAAAATCAACACAAAGACTTATCTCTCCATTATTTTTTCTAACAAATACCAAATTTGCAACCCAAGAACATTATCTAAGAGGAACTAGGATTTTTTCATCCAATAATTTTTTAAGTTCCTTTTCAATGATTGGGAAGAAGATAGGATTTACATGTCTTAATTTCTGTTTGAATGGTTTAGATCCTACCTTTAGTCGAATTCTATGGTGTATGTTGGTGTCATAAGTTTTCATATCTTCATATGACCAAGTGAATACTTCAATAAAATTTTTGAATAAATCAATCTACCTGATCTTCTGATCAACATGCATAAATTTTGAAAGTTTAATATGTTTCATTCTTAATCAGTCCCAATATTGTGATCTTATAATTCTTTGATTTTAGGATGAACAATTGGTTTCATAACAATATCATCTTTATCAAATATCTTCTCCAGAGGCACTAATCATTTTGGAATTTGATTATTTCTTAAAATCGTCATTTTATGGTTAGTAATCATATCTTTCGATTTAAGGTCTGGATGACTATTCTGATTAATTTGTTCATTGCTTCTATCATCTTCTTGATCGATATGAATTGTAGAAAACTCATCCATCATTTCCAAAAACATTTTAATCTATTGGTTGTCTTCAAATACCTACCAAAGTTTGACATTGTCAAGAATTAAAGGTATGCATTTCATTTCAACTTCATATTTAATATTTGGCACTTCAAGAGGTTTGAAAGTACTTGATGCTACTTCTAAAGAATCAACTTGCTTACTTTCATGTCTTGGAATTGCATGAATATTGAAGGTCAAAAAGAGATTCTCAATTAAGTCCCAAGCATAATTCCTATAGGATCTCATCCTAGGGTGTTTAGCTTGATAAACTTTTCTTATTTGTTTAAAAATCAATTATGCATGACCATAAACAATGAGATTCACAATTTTTATTCTCCTAGCAATTTCTAAAACTAACACTAAGGCTTCATATTCACAAACATTATTTGTGGAATCAGTTTCAAACTACAGTCTAAAAGAAAATGGAAATGATTTTTGATAAGGTGAAGTTAGAAGTATACCTTCTCCAACACCTTCCCAAGAGGAAGATCCATCAAAATACATTTTCCACATCCCCTCCTCAACCTCTTGATTTTCACACAAAGGAATGTTTACATTTTATGTACAAGGTATTGGTTCATTATTTACAAATAAGATGAAACAACCCAAATCTTGATCTTTTGAGCGGAAACGATAATTATTAGGGTGATTGGGATCACTAACTGTGTACTCTAGTTTAGTTTCCCTATAAAGTCACCTAGTCTCACCATCAAAAATTGGAATTGTGGAATATGTCATTTCCATTTGTAATGAGCCACCTAATTTATTTTCCCATGATCTAGATAAAAACATTCCATAGTTTATAGGCACATATTCCACAACTATATCCATCAAAACACTTTTTATAGGTATCTAGTCTAAGTGAAATAAAAGATGTTTGATCATCCCTACACATCTAAATTTTATTGCATCAAAAGAGCACAGGTCATGATATAGTATTTTGATTTGTAAACCTAGATTCTCCATAACTATTTTTGGCATTAGATTGTGAGAATCTCCTGAATCTAGCATGCAATTGTGTAAAAGATGTTCATTGAGTGTTAAGGAAATATTAAATGGTGCCATTTCTTCTCCTCTTTCCTCAATGTGAGGACCAAACATCATAATAGGTCTTTCATCTTGTATATTTAGTTTATTTGCTTAACTTTTTGCATTAGAACAATTAATCATTTTCATCATTTGTTTCCTATAGACTAGAGTTTTTGCAATTTCTAACAAAGGGATATGAATTTTTTATTTATTTAATTCATTTTCTAAGTTGAAAGAATTGCTTACCTTGCATGTTTCATTATTCTCTACATATGTTTTATTTGTAACATCTTGATTAGATTTTTTTTTTGCAGTTGTGATTTCTTTCCTATCTTTATTTCAAATTTTATCTAGATGACCTTGATTATTATTTTTAGTTGTATTTGTTGGAAGATTGGTTGTTGTCATTGGTGTCAAACCTAGTCATGGGTTTTGGACCGCAAGATTGATGAAGGTATTTGGACATGAAGGAAAATGCACATGAAGATACAACACCCATCGATGGATAGTATACATCATGTTGTTTCCAGTGGTATGTGGCACGTCACATGGATCCTCATGGTTGAGGAAAAATGAATTTTTGAAGATGACAAAGTGAATTGAAGAAGGAAGTACATGTAGGCCTTGAAGATAATTAAAGAAAAGAATTACAAAATAAGAAAATGTCAGGTCGGACCTAATGTTAAAAGGGAGTGACATAAATGGTATAAATAAACATCATTATACATTCATTTGATACAAGTCGAATTTTAGAGGAAATAAGAAGAAAAGAAGGCCAGATTTCAAGGGAGGATGAAGTCTTTTGGTGATGTGTTCTAAGGTATGTTATTTTCAGGTCATCTTACCATTTTTTATATAACTTGTTTTCTAGAATGATTCAAATGGTGAAATCTCTATGGTATTGAGAAGACATATCAAGGTGCCTCTGGTAAAAATTTTAGCTCTTGATTTTCTATAATTATGGAGATACACTATATGGAAGATAGGGTTTGTGACCAGTCCTGAAGCTAGTCAATAAACAGGAGTTCCGGGTAAAACAATCATAACTTCTTCATAGAGAATCCAAATGAAGTGGGACAAATTTCATTGGAAATATTACGGACTGTAGTTTCCTATGTGTGAGTTTCAAAATCAGATGTTAATTATTGAGTGTGGTTCATGCTGTGCAAGTTCACTCTCCTGAATAGACCATAATTGAATAAAGTCTACCATTCTTTCTATAACCTTTTTTTGGGGAGGATTCAAGGAGTGAAAATTGGAGGAGTTTGATAGAATAGATTGAGTAATATTATCTACAGGATTAGATTACTCCAAGAATTGAAGAATTGCAAAAATTGAAGAAGTCTCAGGAAGCATTATCAGGTTCTAT